>CM038722.1:34220758-34255758 GCA_021613375.1 Megaleporinus macrocephalus | reverse complement strand
ATATATATATATATATATGTCTGTTTATCCAATTGTTTGGTAGTTCATCTGAATGTTTATTCATTTATTCGTCTGCTGGTCTGTTAACTCTTCTATTCGTCTGCTTATTCGTTCATCTCCTGCTGCATTTGGTTTTCTTTGTTGTTGTTGTTTATTTATCTGTTTACTCATTTATATGGTTTCGTTTGTTTATTTGTCTGTTCGTCCATTAATTTGTTAGTTTGTCTGTTTATCTGTTTGTTTTGCCCAATTATCTGTCCAACCATTAACTCTTCTACTGGTCCACTAATTTCCATTCGTCTGTTTATTCATCTGTTTTTCCATAAATCAGTCCATTTGCATCTTCTTTTTCATCCATTCATTGTTTATCTATCAATCAGTTAATTTGTTGTTATATATCTGAAAGTTTATTCATTAATTCGTCTGCTGGTCTGTTAACTCTGCTATTCGTCTGCTTATTCATTCAATCGTTCATCTCCTGCTGCATTTGGTTTTTTGTTGTTGTTTATTCGTCTGTTTACCCATTAATATGCTTATTTCTGTTCGTCCATTAATTTGTTTGCTTGTCCGTTAATCTGTCTGTTGGTCTGTTTAGTCGTCTGCTGGTTTGTTTCGTTTAGTAGTTCACTTAAGTTTTAAGTTGTTCGTCTGTACTTTTGGCCAATTATTTATATCTTTAACCATAAACTCTTCTACTGCTCCACTGATCTTCCATTCGTCTGTTCGTCTGTTCATCTGCTCGTTCAACCGTTGGTGCACTAATTTGTTTGTTTGTCCACACGTCTGGTTATTTATGGCTCTGTTCATCCATTCATTTGTCTGCTATAATAATTATTCATCTGTTCTTTCATTCGTCTGTTTGGTTGTTAATTCATGTTTTGGTGCGTTCAGTTCATTCGTCTAATACCCGTCATCTTTCCATCCATTCATCCAGAAGAAGAAGCCTGTCTGTAAAGTATAAACACATCTGAGCTCTTGTTTAATTAATAAATGTTTATTTATATTGTTTCCCTCCAGATACTACTGATCAAACAGTCTGCTGAGGAGTTACATGTATCGTCTCCCATAAACAGTAACATTGTTTACAACGACGGCCGTGTTTATGTTTTCATTAATTAATGATTAATCTAGAGTTCAGAGCGCCGTCGGCACACCCGCCCGTACCAGACCTCTACTCCTGTTTCCCACAATGCACTGCATGTATCTTATACAAAAATGTAAACAAGTTCAAATGTGATTTCGTGTAGCACCACGGTTACGTAACATTCAATCAAACGAACATCAAATAGTTTTAAAAAGAAGAAAAAACAAACATCAACATCTTATTACAGCACGAGGGAATAATTATGAGGTTCGAGCAGTTTGGTAAACAAAAGCAATACAGTAATGAATGTTCAGGACCAAACAACATCAAAGACACACGCAGAAAAGCACCTGACAGCTTAGGCCACGCCCCTTCGCAGGGCCGCATAAATACACTCGAGGCGTCTGTAAAGTCTCTGTGTCTCTCCACTCTCTCTCTCTCTCTCTCTCTCTCTCTCGTTCTCTCGCTCGGCCGCTCCAGCGCTAGCCGTTAAAGCACACCGTCCCCACCTCAAAGCCGAACTTCTGTTTCTGGCTCCCGAAATCAGACACGGCCACGTCCACGATGGGCAGAACGTCAGAGTCTGGAGCGTCCACCTCCACGACCGTCCGACCCTGACCCGCCCGAGACTGCAGGACAAAACAACAAGTATATAAATATCTGTCCATCCGTCGTCTGGAGCCGGGCTGGAGCCAATCCCAGCGTCATCAGGAGAAGGTGGGGTACACCATGGACCGGTCACTAGTCCATCACATGACCAACACACACTCACACACACTCAACAGTGAAGGTTAGGGATCTGGTCTTCTCCAGTTCGAGCCCCTGGACACCTAACCCCCCAACTGCTCCCCGGGTGCTGTGGATAGGGCTGCCCACCGCTCTGAACAAGTGTGCTCACTACCCTCTAGTGTGCATGTTTGTGGGTGTTTCACTGCCCCCTCGTGTGTGTGTGTTCACTAGCGTGTATATATATGGGTGATTCACTGCCCCCTAGTGCATGTGTGTGTTCACTAGAGTGTATATGTGAGTGTTTTACTGCCCCCTAGTGTGTTCGTTCACTAGTGTGTGTATATGTGGGTGTTTCACTGCCCCCTTGTTTTTGTGGTCACTGGTGTGTATGTGAGTGTCTTGAAAGCCACCATATTGGATCAGAGCTAGGTTTGTCCAATGGGAAGGTGGTCGTGTAGCAGATCAGAGAAGATCAGAACTGATCAGAGAAGATCAGAACTGATCAGAGAAGATCAGAGAAGATCAGAACTGATCAGAGAAGATCAGAACTGATCAGAGAAGATCAGAGAAGATCAGAACTGATCAGAGAAGATCAGAGAAGATCAGAACTGATCAGATTGATGCAGTTGGTGTTCAATGTGGTTGTTGTTGTAACTTTCTGTGTTGATAAAGTTTGAACTACAAGAGATATTACAAATCTGATTACATCAATCGATTTCTGATCAGTTCTGATCTTCTTTGATCTGCTACACGACCACCTTCCCATTGGACAAACTCGCCTTTGGTCCAATATTGCGGCTTTCAAGATGGCGGCTATGTTCAGCCTAAAAGATAGACCCCCTCACCCGTTACTAGCTGGGGTATTCAGATACGCCATTTACCCTTTCTGTAATAAATGAGTGTCCTGATACTTTTGACCCTGTATATAATGTGCAACTGCGACTTTCCTCTGGTTTTAAATCATGAAAAGACGGCTACTGACACGGCTGTCCCAACAGAATTGCTTCCCGTCCTGCCCGGTGACCCTGTAAGGTTGCCTGTGGACTCACCTGGCAGCCGTCGTAGCTGGGCTGGACGTAGTGGGCGTTCGAGCGTGTGAGCTCTTGTCCGTTGCTGCCTCTGAAGCGCAGTGCACGGGAGTAGCTGAGGGTGGTGCTGTCCAACCAGCCGGCCGAGTTCTGACACAGGTAGGTGAAAGACTGTCTGCCCGTCGCGCTGAGCAGCTTCAGAAAACCCAGCTGGACCACATGGACCTCATTACCATCAGCATCTATATACGTGAACTGCAGAGAGAGACACGGAGACGGTGAGCAACCAAACCAAGCACGTCCTCTCGTATTCACCACAGGTATGAAGCACTCACCTGAGAACCCTTCCTGAACTGGCTGAACCAGGAACCAGGCTTCTCCTTATTCCACGCCGCCAGCTTCACCTGCCAACAAACACCTGTTAATCACTGACCACAACCTTACTGCAACACTAACACACCTGTCGAGAGTTCAGAACAGTGCTGTCCTTCAACTGGGACACACTAATGTGTCCACACACCTGTCCAGCATCTACAACTCTGCTGTATGGACGGTCTGTATGGGTTTGGACAGTGTGAAGGTCAGTGGTCTCTCACCGTCTGGTATTTGCTGTGGGGCTGCAGGCACGTCTCGCCCTCCGCCGTGAAATTACAGAACACCTTAAAGGAGTCTCGGTGGCAGCCCTGATTCGGATCGATCCAATAGACACCTGAAAACAGCAGGGGGACAGGACTCAGCAGCAGGTTCTGTCCCTTCAGCACAGTCCCTGATTTACTGTCCCCTTAGCATGGTCCCTGTTTTACTGTCCCCTTAGCAGGGTCCCTGTTTTACCTTCAGCAAAGTCCCTGTTTTACTGTCCCGTCAGCATGGTCCCTGATTTACTGTACCTTCAGCATGGTCCGTGATTTACTGTCCCCTTAGCAGGGTCCCTGTTTTACCTTCAGCACAGTCCCTGATTTACCTTCAGCACAGTCCCTGTTTTAGTATCCCTTCAGCACAGTCCCTGTTTTAGTATCCCTTCAGCACAGTCCCTGTTTTAGTATCCCTTCAGCACAGTCCCTGTTTTAGTATCCCTTCAAACAGTTCCTGTTTTATTGTCTCTTTAGAACAGTCCCTGATTTACTGTCCCGTCAGCATGATCCCTGTTTTTACTGCCCCCTCAACATGGCCCCTGTTTTACTCTTCCTGCAGCACAATCCCTGTTCTACTGTCCTTGCTGTATGGTCCCTGTTTTACTGTCCATTCATTCCGGTCCCTGTTTTATTGTTTCTTTCAGCCTTATCCTTGTTCTACTGTCTCTTCCGTATGGTCCCAGTTTTACTGTACCTTCAGCAAGGTCCCTGTTTTACTGTTCCCTGAGCATGATCCCTGGTTTGCTGTCCTTTCAGCAGTCCCTGTTTTAATGTCCCTTAAAAACAGTCCCTGTTTTATTGTCTCTTTAGAACGATCCCTGTTTTACTGTTCCTTTGGCACGGTACCTATTTTACTCTTCCTGCAGCACACTTCACATTTTTGCCTTCACCACAGTCCCTATTAAACTGTTGCTTCAGAACTCTCCCTGTTTTACAGTCTCTTTAGGACGGTCCTTGTTTTACTGTTCCTTCAGCATAATTCCTTCTTTACCGCCCCTTTAGCTCAGTCATCTTATATAGAACAATAGAAATCCAATAGTAACACACTATTAACCCTGCAGGATATCATAGCAACCATGAGCAACCAATATGGATGGCACAGAAACTGCCTAGCAGCTCATTAGCAACCACCTGGGATGCCAAATTGTATATATTGTATATATTCCTCCAGTTACATGTATTCATTCACTGTAGCAAATTGATTAAATTAAGGTAAATCGTAGTGAAACTCCAACAAAGTCGTGATCTAACCCACCATCGGGCAGGTTGGGGTTACACATCCACAGCTCCTTGCAGGTTCTGGCCGGACTGTGGTAGGTTCCTTGTGGATTCCTCAGGCCTTCTACCTCTGTTCTCATGGAGGCCAGAGATGCAAACACCTCCTCCATGTCCTTCTCTCCTTTCCCTCCTTCTGTTCCATCATTCTGCATCCCATCTTCCTCCAATACTTCCATCTCTCCATCCATCTCTTCATCCACCAGAGATGCCCCATCCACCTCTGAGTGACGTCTGCGCTTTCTACCTCCATCCTGAACCGGGAGGGGCACCATGCCGACTGCAGGCAGACCCTACACACAGACAGCGAGAGTGAGAACAACATACAACAGATTAGCCACCACGCTAATGATTAAATGAGAAAGAACGCTAACAGTGGACCACACGTTCAAAAACAATATCATTTGAAATGAATAACTTGCTATGAATGTATATATTGTGAATCAATGGAGGCGCTCACATGTGTGTGTATATGTTCACTGTGAATACAGTATCATAGGCATAGCATTAGCATGGACTAAAAACTCAGATCTGTGAACGTCTCGTTAACCTAGAGGAGCAGAAAGGGTTAAATCACGCTCTCTACTCGAGTCCTACCTCCCCGTAACACATACAGCCGTGTGATTGGCTGTGTCTGTCCCTGCTGTTAGTGAGACTCTGTAGCTACGTTTGGTTGTTAGCAGCACTAAGACTGGAAGTAAATGAGTCTTATGAGACTCACTGTGTAAGACTCAGGTGCAGCGTGGGAGACACATGGGTGTGAAAAGCGAGTGAGGACGGCAGCAGAGAAGAAGAGGGCGGAGCTATTTCTCAAAGAAACGTGAAAGTCACTTAAAGTCAAGTTCTCTAATGAAACGAGTCCTTTATAATAATGTTAATGAGATGCTCGGCTTTAGCGTTTAGCACACAGCAAGCTAACCTCGTCTGTAGCTCTGAAGAACATGGTTTAGAAATGAACTACACAACAAACTACCGACTGTCAGTTCTCTAACAGTCTGTTACTGATACAGATTTATTATTTTCTGGGATTTGTGGACAACAGCACCAGGTTATGCAGTGCTCCATGTTTTAACACTGATGTAAGAGACCTGTTTCAGTTGTTTAGATGTAAACTCACTGCTGATTGGTGTGAAAGTGGCGACACTATCTGGGCGAAGATATAACTTGTACTTTGATTGACACATTGGGAGAGATTGTTAGTTCTGTGGTTGTTGCTGTGTTGGGTTTGTGGAGATCATGCAGCTCCATGTACTTTTACTACTGCTGATGTATGAGACCTGTTTTGATTAGATTCATGGGTTGCCACCGATGTCGAGAGAAAATCTAGGCCCTTGGTAAGTGTATGTGTAGTTAAGGCTGAATATTTATGTGTTTAGTGAACACAGGAAGATTCAAACTCACTGGAAGTCCAGGAGGACCAGCGGGACCTGGGTCTCCACGAGGTCCAATAGGGCCCTGGAACAGGACAACGGGTCAGTGGTTGGGTGAACCTGTATGTGTGTTGATGTATATATATAATGTTGTTGTATATCGTCGCTGTCCAATGAAATGTATCTCCATTTTTGTCAATTTCCATTTTTCTTCATCAATTAAATGCATCAGCTGTCATTTACATCATGTGACAGTTTTATGATGAATGGACCAATAGAAATGCTCCAAAATAGATTAAAATCTGGTTTCATTGACTTACATTGAAAGTGGCCTCTCCTGTAAAGTTGCTATTTAGGAGATACCTGTTCTGTTTTTCATTGGACAGTGATGATTATATATATATATATATATATATATATATATATATATATATATATATATATATATATATATATATATATATACACATACACACACAATACTAATCTCACCTGACTTCCTTTTGAGCCTTTTTGTCCAACATTTCCCTGTAAAATAGAAAATAGAACAATATCTTACTGAGAGTTGAGTCTTTTTCAGAGTAAATAGATAGAAATCTTGGTAAACATGTCAAACATTAACTTCATTTCCAGCTTCTTCTGTTTATTATAAACAATTCGCCCAAAATTTAAGTAGGTACAAGTGTAAATGTGGGTGGAGTTAACAGACCGAGGGATGAGTAGCATTCTTTTTTCATATATAGAATAACAAATATCATCTCAGTTAAACAGAACTATACTGTATAGATTAAATATATACCTGTAGTGTGATTCTGAAAGAAACTGAACTGAATTTTCTCTGATTGTTTACTTTCATCAGAGTGTTAAACTAACCCCACCATGGGTGGGCTCGCGTCGTAAGCTGTTTATCTGCTTCTAAGCTGTGTTTTACTACACACACCGAGAAGAGATTAAAATAATACCACTAATCTCAAACTCTCACACTGTACCACGTTACTGATTATTCAAAACCAGTAAATCTTGTTATGATCATTTGCAAGCTAATCTTCCAGTTGAATTGTATTTGGGAATAATTATACTATATACTATATACTATGTATATACAGTTTGTTATGGAAGTGATGTACACATTTTATTTCATGTAAATTAAATTTCACTACTTTTGCTTTTATGATTTTTTGTTGAATTCTAAAGGCAAACAAGACTCACAGACAGTCCAGGGAGTCCTGGGGGGCCATTGGGGCCTAGAGGGCCGACTGGGCCCTGAAATAGAAGCATGGAGAATCAAGAGACTTACAGTGAGAACAATTACAAGTAAACAAAGTCTTGATTTGCAGAGAAAAACACTAATATTACAGTAAATAATAACAACATGAAAGATGATTGGTTGGGAAATAAAACATCTTGAATGCCAGCAGCATATTTAATACATCTTATTCTGACATTAATCACTCAGATCCTAGATTTTAAACTAGAATGTCAATTTGCATGTATCTAAGCTCACCGGATCTCCTTTGGGTCCCTGTACTCCCTGGTTTCCAGGCAGTCCCCTGTCTCCTTTCTCTCCGAATTCACCGGGCGGACCAATCAGACCGATCAGACCTCCGTGACCCTGTTACATACACAGCACTATGGAGGGTTTGTGGAAAAACATCAGAACCCAATGAGTTTCTATCTGTATGCAGGTCAACGTTACCTTTTCTCCTTTCCTTCCGGGGTCTCCCTTCAGACCGGGCAGCCCTGAGGGACCCTAACGGCAAAAGGTCAGAAACATTACAACGTGATGTCAAAAAAAGGCAAACTCTCTAATCTGATTACCTGCTGGAGACCTACCATTGGTCCTGGAGGTCCAGTTTGACCGGGGGGTCCGTTCAGGCCTTGCTCTCCCTGAAAGAGAGGTACAGTCATTGACCAGTAACAACCTGCTGCAGACCGGTGGGTTTCAGTCCTGGTACTGTTTACCCTGCGTCCAACACACCTGCTCCAACTAACCAGCTCATTAACAACCAACCCTGAGTTCAGGTGGAGCAGCATATCACTAAATATATACAGGACAGGAGGGTCCTCCAGGGCCAGGGTTGGGCACCACTGGTGGTCCTGGAGGTCTCCTGTGTGGTTCCAACTAAAACCTATCTAACTAATCAAAGCTGATTAACTTATATCTAGATCAGATGCACTAGAGTTAAGCAGTTTAGCAGTAGTTTAGCGGTAGTTTAGCGGTAGTTTAGCAGTAGTTTAGCAGTAGTAGGTGAGTTTAGCGGTAGTTTAGCAGTAGTTTAGCAGTAGTTTAGCAGTAGTTTAGCAGTAGTTTAGCGGTAGTTTAGCAGTAGTAGGTCAGTTTAGCAGTAGTTTAACAGTAGTTTAGCAGTAGTAGTTGAGTTTAGCAGTAGTAGGTCAGTTCAGCAGTTGTTTAACAGTAGTTTAGCAGTAGTAGGTCAGTTTAGTAGTAGTTTAGCAGTAGTAGGTCAGTTTAGCAGTAGTAGGTCAGTTTAGTAGTAGTTTAGCAGTAGTAGGTCAGTTTAGCAGTAGTAGGTGAGTTTAGCAGTAGTTTAGCAGTAGTAGGTCAGTTTAGCAGTTGTTTAACAGTAGTTTAGCAGTAGTAGGTCAGTTTAGTAGTAGTTTAGCAGTAGTAGGTGACTTTAGCAGTAGTAGGTGAGTTTAGCAGTAGTTTAGCAGTAGTAGGTCAGTTTAGCAGTTGTTTAACAGTAGTTTAGCAGTAGTAGGTCAGTTTAGCAGTAGTTTAGCAGTAGTAGGTCAGTTTAGCAGTAGTTTAACAGTAGTTTAGCAGTAGTAGGTCAGTTTAGCAGTAGTTTAGCTGTAGTAGGTGAATTTAGCAGTAGTTTAGCAGTAGTAGGTCAGTTTAGCAGTAGTTTAGCAGTAGTAGGTCAGTTTAGCAGTAGTTTAGCAGTAGTAGGTGAGTTTAGCAGTAGTTTAGCAGTAGTTTAGCAGTAGTAGGTGAGTTTAGCAGTAGTTTAGCAGTTGTAGGTCAGTTTAGCAGTAGTGTAGCAGTAGTTTAGCAGTAGTAGATCAGTTTAGCAGTAGTGTAGCAGTAGTTTAGCAGTAGTTTAGCAGTTGTAGGTCAGTTTAGCAGTAGTGTAGCAGTAGTTTAGCAGTAGTAGGTCAGTTTAGCAGTAGTGTAGCAGTAGTTTAGCTGTAGTTTAGCAGTAGTAGGTCAGTTTAGCAGTAGTGTAGCAGTAGTTTAACAGTAGTTTAGCAGTAGTAGGTCAGTTTAGCAGTAGTTTAGCAGTAGTAGGTCAGTTTAGCAGTAGTGTAGCAGTAGTTTAGCTGTAGTTTAGCAGTAGTAGGTCAGTTTAGCAGTAGTGTAGCAGTAGTTTAACAGTAGTTTAGCAGTAGTAGGTCAGTTTAGCAGTAGTTTAGCAGTAGTAGGTCAGTCTAGCAGTAGTGTAGCAGTAGTTTAGCAGTAGTTTAGCAGTAGTAGGTCAGTTTAGCAGTAGTAGGTTAGTGTTTAAGAATGAGGTACCACTACAAAGACTTTCATAAAAAGCCTGAGGAGTCTGAAAGAGTAGAGCAACATCTTTCCTCCGGGCAGTCTCTCTAGTCCACAATAGAAGACAGTTCTAGTCAGCAATGTGAACCTACCGCTGGTCCTGGAATTCCTGGGAGCCCCTGAGGTCCCGCTTTCCCTGGATTCCCCTGGCCACCTACTGGACCTGTCTTTCCCAAGATACCCTCATAGCCAGGAGCACCCTGAAAACAGAGAAGACCACAGACAGGAGTAGAAAAGAAAGTTTTAACAACTTAAACAAGTTTACTGCAAGTTGAAAAACAGGCATAAAACACATACAGAGCTTCTAGGTTATCTATACAGCTGGAGAGCAAGTCAGTCCGTCAGTCAGTCAAGGCCAGTTAGTCAGACAGAGTCATCCAGTGTGTGAGACAGCCAGCCAACCAGTCTGTTCTTCACTGAGACAAATAATAAGCCAGCTCGTCAGCGCCAATGAGACAGTTACCCTGCCAGCCAACCTTTCAGTCAAAGAGCAAACCATCCAACCAGTTAGTGAGCCAGTCTGTTCGCTATCCAACCAGTCATTGAGCCTGACAGTTAGACAATCAGTGATTTAGTCAGCCAACCAGTGAGTCAATCAGTTAATCAATCAATCTGAAACCAGTCAGTGAGCCAGCCTGTTGGTCAGCCAGTGAGTCAGTTGGTCAATCAGTGATCCAACCTGTTAGCGAGTTGATTAGCGAGTTATCTTGTCAGTCAGTCAGTGTGTTGCATTAATATTTGTTGCCTTTGAGGTTGTATGAATTGATACAGGCAGGTAAAAATAATCAGAATGAATAAATATGATGTCACATTACCTTGTCTCCTTTCATACCAGGCTTCCCCTCCTTTCCTGGTGGTCCTAAATGACCCTACAGGGGGAAACAGGCAGAAGAAGAGAGAATATGTGTTATTTGTCTGTCTGCAACTACAACTACAAAAAAGGAAAAGATCTTCTACACTAACCCTTCGTCCTGGTCGACCTGGAGGACCAGGCTCTCCAGAAGCTCCAGGGGGGCCCTAAAATGGTCAGAAGAATGGATATTAAAACCACAAAGTGAAATTGATCTGACAACAAACTGACTAACAAAGCACTCACGGCTTTGCCCGGATCCCCATTGTCTCCTTTTGATCCAGGACCTCCATCAATACCCTGAGGGAGAGACAGAGACGGGGAGACATATTCAGAGAAGATACCTTTGATGTGAGCAACAAAGACTAGAAAGACTGTACAAGTCAATTAAATGACTGACTGTTTTTAGGGAAAGCATGTAAAGAAGGGTGACTCACATCAGCACCAGGCTCTCCAGGAGGACCCGGGTCTCCAGTAAGACCAATAGGACCCTAAGACAGGAGAAGAATGGAAGGAGGAGTGAGGAGAGAACATGAAAGGATATTAGACATTGGTACTGGACATTGAAGAGAGAAATAGGCCCTCAGGCAAACTCACTGAGTTTCCTTTGGCTCCATCTTCTCCAGAAGCCCCTCGGGCTCCTGGAGGTCCTCCAGCTCCTGAAAGTCCGGAGTCTCCTTTCTCTCCCTGGTCACCTTTCTCTCCCTGCACACATGCACACCGGCTTTAGCTCTGTTTTGCCAAGGTATGTGTCTTTGAAGCAAAGGTATCCCAGGGGGGCCTCTAGACTGTTGGTTGTACTCTGACAAGTCTGATGTGAAACTCACCTTGTGCGAGTCACAGAGGTGCAAATCCTCTAGTGTCCACTGAGTGTCAACCCTTTAGAATGTGAGACTCAGTCTATCATGTTTGCAAGTCCAACTCAAATCTTGAGTTTCTGGGAATTGAGGCCAGTCAAGTCTGGAATCTCTGGAGTGTGAGCCCAAGTCTGGATTCTCTAAGGTGTGAGACCATGTCTCAAGTCCTGAGTTTTGGCGTTCAAGTTTAAGATGATGTCTTGATTATCTAAGGTGCAAGTCCAAGTCTCTGGGGAGGGAATTTAAGTCTCTAGTCTCTGGGGAGTGAGTCCAAGTCTCTAGGGAGTGAATCCAAGTCACTAGTTTTTGTCTTGTGAGTCAGAGTCCAAGTCTGTTGTCTCTGGGGTGTAAATCCAAGTTTCTATTGTGTGGAGTGTGAGACAAAATCTGTTATCTCTGTGGCATGTGTCCAAGTCTCTAGTCTTAGGGATGTGAGTCCAAGTCTCTAGTCTCTGGAATGTGAGCCAAAGTCTCTAGTGTCTGGGGTGCAAGTCTGTGTTTTTTATGTCTAAGGTGCAAGTCTAAATCTCTAGTCTCTGGGGTACGAGTCCAAGTCTCCAGTCTTTTGGGGTGCGAGCCAGGGTCTCTAGTCTCTGTAGTGTGAGTCCAAGTCCCTAGTCTTTAGGGTGCAAGCCCAAGTCTCTAGTCTCTGTTGTATGAGTCCAAGTCATAGTCTCAAGACTCTGAGGTTGGAGTCTGAGGCAAGTCTTGAGTCTCGGAAATGTGAGTTAAAGCCTCAAGTCTCGAGTCTCTGGGTTGTGAATGTGAGTCCCTGAAGTCAAGATTCTCTGGGTTGCCAGTCCACAGAGGTTTTCGTTCTGTGAGGTACAAGTCTAAGAATAAGGACTTGATCCAGGACTTTGGGGGAGTGGACCCAAATCAAGTTGCAAGTCTCGAATATGAGTCTATGAGTTGTGTCTTTGAGATACGAATCTAGTTCACGTCTTGATCTGTGGGGTGCAAGTCCTGAGCCTCGGAGGTAAGCACATGCCAGTAGTGTACATTGGGCTTTGCATCATAACACAAACTTCAAAACTTTAAATTTTAATGATTTTTTTGGTAGGATACAGGTAACATTACTCAAGTTGCTCTATGCTTGTATACAGATAAATATGTCTACACTCTACCTAGACAAAATTTAGAGTATGAAAACAGCAGGCTGTTTAAAATGCTGAGGTATTTCTTCTAAGGTCTAAACCAGAACCTTCAGCTCACACTTTCTAGACAGTTTTCTCAAGAGTGATAACAAAATGCACATCACAAATAAATCAGGCAAACCAGAAGACTAGAACTGAAGCAACCGACAAAAAGTCTTTGGAGAAAAGAGAAGAGGTTTTACTCACGTTGCTTCCTGGAACACCCACAGAACCGGGATCACCTGACTCACCATCCTCCCCCTACCATCATCATCATTACAAACAACATCATCATCATGATCACCCAAACCAAGAGCAGAAAATGATGAGAGCTCATTTCAATGGTACACCGTTTCATTAGATGATAGCTCTTTTAGTGAGATGTCGAAGTGCTTTATTATCTGCTGAAACATTTCATTAGGTGATAAAAGGTTTCCCGAGGCAGCAAAGAGCCTCATTAGGCTTTGAAGCACTTCATTAGATGCAGAAAGCTTTTATGTAACGATAAAAGGTTTATTAGAGGTCACTCTCACCTTCTCACCGACGGCACCGGGCTGACCGCGAACCCCCGGCCTGCCAGGCGGACCCTGCCCACGCAGAAACAACACTCACTCATCAACAGAGTACGCAGAATGTAATTCTCTGAAAACCAGTAGGTATCTTTTCAGGACCCAGTAGAAGGATGAATCATTTCTTGGGATTTAAGATCTCAGAAATCACGGCTTGTTGGGTTTTCACTCGACCCTGTTCAAGTTTTGGCCAGAAACCAAAGAGTTCAAAGCTTAAAAGGCCTAAAAGAAATGGATCCAATCAGGACTGTTTCCTCGGTTACGTCTAGGTAGGCACAGCACTCTCATTGGTAAGGACTTCAGTGTCTGGATGTTGGAATTAATAATCAATATAATTGAAAAGTGACATGTACGATGGAACCAACTTCATGAGGAAGAAACACCACACTCCTAACTAAGCATTCTGGAAGTTTTAGATAACTAACACAAGCCGGAGTCATAGCAGGCTCCGGGTAGTTGTTAGGAATGCTGTCAGGACTCTTTACTGATACAGTCACTGTATATGATGATGTCTGTTACAGCATTCAGATAAAACATATGCAATGTGTTTCATAAGCTTAGAAAGGTTACCTTAACATACTATTAGAAATCCCATAGGGGTGCTAGAAGAAATTTGCATTTCCACATTTTTGACAATTACACTACCACTCAAAAGTTTAGGATCACTTTAGAATTTCCTTTCATGCAATTTTCATGCAATTCACAAACAATATTGTCCATTTCACAATGAATGTAAGTGTATCAGATTATTTTTAAAGAATAAAAATGTTTGTATTAAAGTCTATTTTTGTATAGAGGCTTATTTTACATATAGTCCTTTTATCAGTAATTCTCAGTCCTCTGTCTAAATCTCCTGGTACGACCACCAATCCAAGTTAAGGATGTTATTGGACTAATTGGTTGTTAGGACACTCTTGATCAATTGTGATCACAGCTGAAAAACATTCTACTAATAAGTGAGTATAAAAGGGAACAACATTCTAGGTTAGTTTAGTATCTGAAGATCAGCAGTTGATGGCTTGCTGACCGACTCACAATGACCAGAAAGAAACAACTTTCTTTAGAGACCCGTCAGTCCATTGTTGTGTTAAGAAGAAGATCCTCCATTAAAACAAGAACATCTCAATGTGATCCCAAACTTTTGAGCGGTAGTGTATGGTTGAAACTGGGGGTTTGCCTCCAACAGCCATGCTCAACTGCTTAACAGCACCTTGCCCAAATGCTTTTACCGTCTAGATTTCTGAACTGAAGTGCTCTACTTTAATAGTATCCTGAAATAAACAGGAAATTGCTGAAACTGAGTGACTGTACTCGTACCTGTCCACCGCTGGGTCCCTGAGGGCCTCTTGGACCGAGCTGACCAGGAGGACCCTAAAATCAGAAACAGTTACAAACTTATCAGTTAAACCTCTGAATTCAGTTCACCTGCCACTCTGATATAGAACACTCTGATAGATGTTTTATTGGATAGAAGAGAAAAGAAATGATCTCACTATCAGTCCGGAGTGTCCGCTCTCTCCCTTCTCTCCTGGAGGTCCGGGCATTCCCTAAACACAACATGGAACTGGTTATCTATCCAATATATGAGATTATGCTATAACACAAACCCTGTAAACAAGATAAACAAGTCACAACTACAGACTCGAGAGTCTAAGAGAACGGCCAGTGGAAGCTCATTCCATCATCTGGGCTCCAGAACTGATGAGACTCTTGATGCTGGTCTTCCAGGTTCTTGAAGGATGGCAGGGCTGTAGGTACCGATCAACTCTTGACCACTACCATAAGGAGGGATGGCTTCACTACCTTGTACTTCCACTAACTGGCCACTTTATTAGAAACACCTCCCTTGTGCTTCCACTAACTGGCCACTTTATTAGAAACACCTCCCCTGTGCTTCCACTAACTGGCCACTTTATTAAACACCTACTTGTTTTCCATCTCCAAGGTCAGTTTGTTGGAGATGTACTAGAAGCCCCTCCCTCAGAAGCTGATGTTTGATGCAGGACTAGTGATGAAGAACATCTTCGAGGTGGACACGCTGAGTCTGGACTGAATGCCTCACTGCTGTAGCTCATGTTAAAGCTGACTCTGCTCTGTTAATGGTATTGAAATAAAGGAGGGTACCTGGAGTCCTCTCGGCCCTGTGGCTCCTTTAAAGCCCCGCAGTCCTTCATCTCCTTTCTGTCCATACATCCCCTGCTGCCCTGGAGGGCCCGGCTCCCCATCCACACCCTAGGGGACAAAAATATCTCTAAAACATCTAAATCCTGGATTCAGTCAGTGGGGAGGTTGATTTTTATATGATTAAAAGTCTCATATATGCATTATAGCTCATGCAGGTGTATGTATAAGGAATGAGAGAGGGTCCACAGCAAAGGTCTTAAGGGGTACCGGACTGTAGAACAGTGGAGAACCACTGATGTAAATGATCAGACTGCAGGCAAATCTGATTAGTTTCTCAGATCAGATCTTTTGAGTTGACTGTCCATTGTTGTTGTTATTGTTTGTAAGTGATCTGATCCTACGAGAGATGCATCAACTCGGCCTCCAAACAATCGTCCAGTCACGTCACGGTTCACAACTATTTGGGGTCCGTCTTGAATCCCAACACCCTGGATTTGACATCATCGTTATCTGATTCGCGTTTGAGCGACCAGAGCCTCTAGACTCAGACGCATCTGTATATGACTGGAATCCTATTTCAAGCAACCTTCAAAATGTGGATTGGGCCCGATTTGCAAACGTTGGACTTCACGTTGGAGACTAATGACTTGGACTCTAACAACAGAGTCTAGTGACTTGGGCTTGCACCCTAAAGACTAGGGGCTTAGACTCGTACCCCAGAGACTAGAGACTTAGACTTGCACCTTAGACATAGCTTATTTGCTGTTCAAACTTTAGAAAATCAGCCTGGACAGGATCTGGATACATCAGATTTGGGCTGGCAGTCTGAACACAGCCCAAGAGTCCAGATATCTCTCTGAAATTTCTCAGTTTGCTCACCGGTGCTCCTGGCTGGCCCTCTGGTCCCTGAGTACCGGTTGGACCCGGAGGTCCCTGTGGACAGAAAAGGAGCATGTTGCTTAAAACAGACATACAGGGTTTTATAATTTTCATATAAGAAAACTTTAGCTCCAACGCTATGCTACGCCACTCTTTCATTCACTGCTCAGACCAGTCTCAGTCCAACACCTGTCTTTAAGATCATTCAACTTACATTCCCACTCTGCTGCTTTCACCATGCTCCTCCATCCTCCCCACCCCCTCCCAGTCCTGCTGTCCATATCCTGTCCATTACAGACCTGGGCCTAGGACTGGGCCTGCACCAAAGACTCTTTCTTTACGTCCTACAATAACTAACCTTCAAACTGTACACCTTACCGAAGACTAAACCTTGCTTTACATCCCTTTACTTGTTGAGTCTTTCTGACAGAACTTCCCCATCCATCCATCATCTTCTGCTTTATCCCGCTAGCCGGGGTCACTGGAGGGCTGGAGCCAATCCCAGCGTCAATGGACGAAGTAAAGTGATTTGAAACGTGTGTTCATTCGTTCTTCAATTGAACCGCTACGTTTGCACCTGGACACGTACCCACACCTGTTATTTCTACCATGATATGAAAGAACAGATGAAGAATAGAATAGAGGATGAGAAGAAATGAGATGAAGGAGAAGATAGAGGCGAGGTCTGAGGTTCTTACAGGTTCTCCTTTGTCTCCTTTGCTGCCTTTTTGTCCTGGACCTCCAGTTTCACCCTGCAGATACAAAACAAACACTGAGTCCACTTTCTATCACCTCAGCAACTGCACACTCTCACACGCAGACCTTACCTTATCTCCATCCTCTCCTGGGGGTCCTGGAGGACCAGTGGCTCCTAGTAATCCCACAGGCCCCTGCTCTCCATCCTGACCTGCGGGGCCTATTGGACCCTTCTCCCCCTGCATGAAGAGAGTCAGTCAGAGCGTTAGTCACACCGGACCTGATTCTGAAAAGCCTGACTAAGTATCAGGTGTGGAGCTCTGGCCCGTTGTCTGAGTTCATCTGGGAGCTCCGTCTCTAGAACACGATGCTGGGAGGTTAGCGAATAAATGCTAAGTAGATGCTGATGCTGAGTGATGGGGGGACCAACCTACCCACCCCAAAGCAGTCAAGGTTTCTGAAGTCGTGGTCACAGGTGGAGATCAAGTTTGCAATCTCATGATGATACAACCAACACTTAGACAGTTGCGCGGCTGTGTTCGTGTTGTCTGTTGTAACGAGGAGACGATGGACGTCCCGTGAGGCCAGGAGATATAATTATAATCTTCTGGATTGTTATCTTGAGATCACAAGTTATAAAATTCACAACTTAATATCTTGGGACCTCAAGAAAAAAAAGTTGTTAACTAAAAAACCATGACCTCTGTTCATGAATTGATTACAAACCTAGATAATGCCAAGCTAAAACTAAACTTCTCAAGATCACAGTATATTAAGTCATGATAACTTTGATCTCAAGATAATGCATCTGTTACCTTAAAATCATGACTTAACATCTTGCAATTTTGAGATAAAATGTTATCTTGAAATCCTGACCTACCTTGTGATCGAGAGATAAAGTTTTTAATTTGAAATCAAGACTTAATTATCTTGTGATGTCCAGTTTACATTTGTTACCTTTAAATCATGACTTAACATCTCGTGATCTTGAGATAACAAAGTTATCTTGAATTAATTCTTGAATTAGTTATCTTGAATCATGATTTAATTATCTTGTGATCCCAAGTTACCAAAGTTGTTAACTTGAAATCATGAATTTTATCTTGACAATTATTTCGTGATCTCAAGATAAGTTTTGCTAAAGTGATATTATCTAGGTTCGCAATCAATTAATGAACAGAAGATTGTGACCTTGAGATAAGAAAGTTGTCCATTTGAAATCATGACTTAGTATCTTTTCTAACTTGACATCACAAAAACAATTATCTTAAAATCAGGAATTAATTATCTTGTGATCTCAAGATAATACATTTGTAATCTTAAATCTGGACTTAAAATCTTGCAATCTTGAGATAAAGTTGTTATCTTGAAATCATGACTGAATTATCTTGTGATGTCAAGTTAGCAAAGTTAATTATTTTGTGATCTCGAGATAAGTTTTGCTATAGCTTGGTAATATCTTGGTTCACAATCAATTCCTAAACAGAAGATGTTATATAGAGTTTCAGCAACAGCACTGCATTAGCTATAAAGATTCTCTGGCTTTAGTACCTGAAGATTGCTGAAGATTCATAAAAGCAAACCTCTTTCAAACAGTTAATCTAAAATGTTCATATTAAAGAGCTTCTTAAACGTGGACAGAAAACACTCTTCATGAACGAGTTGCCTCCAGAGTGAGTTTACTCTGCCAGGAACAACCAGCAACTCTAGACAAACATCCTGACTGTAAATCAGACACTTCATAACTATTTCTGTCTTTGACTCAAGCACTCAGTAACAAAGCAAAGCTCTGAAAAACTGTGTTGGCAATAATCTGAATCCAAGACGGGTGGTCTTCTGCTGTTGTAGCCCATCCACCTCAAAGTTGAACCTGCTCTGAGAGGCTTTTCTAACCGTGGCCTTTCTGTCAGCTGGAACGAGTCTGGCCATTCTCCGCTGACCTGCTGCCCACTGGATGTTTTTCCTTCATGCATTAAGGTCGCAGGTGATCCGCAGTTGTAGAAATATTCAAATTTTACGCAAAGCTCAAGATCACTGAGATCATGCATTTCCCAGTTAAGGCTTGATGTGAACATTACCTGAAGATGCTGGACCATACCTGCATGATGTGTAGTGCTGCCTGAAGGAGTACCTATACAGGTGTTCCTAATCAAGTGCATCCAAATATTTGTTCAAGAGGTGGGTCTTACCGGCTCTCCCTTCTCTCCCATTGGTCCAGGCCCACCGACAGTCCCTGTACGTCCAGGCTGACCAATCGCACCAGCAGGACCAGGAGGACCCCTCTCACCTGTAGGTCCCTAAACAGAGAGAGTGTTTGAAATCAATCACGTTCCTTTCAGGTCAATGTAGTTTTCTAACTACTAACTTCTCTGTCTTGTCCAAAAAGTCCTCTGGACTCTAGAGAGATTGACCAGAGCAGAAATTACAGGAGCTAAAGGATGATGCCTTCTTTCCCACCAATGCAGGCGATTCATTGCCTGTTTTAAAGACTTTCTTCTGATATTTGATGGTGTATAATCCCATCACAGACCCACAGTCTTCTCACGGTGGAAGAATGGACAGAAACACATGTGGATGTTCTCAGATCTGAGGCACCTTGATGTTCTCCTCTCTCCATAAGACCAAAGTGCTGTTTATCTGATGGGAGGACAGTGTTGGTGGGTCTAGCAGGTGTTTGAAAGCTACAGAGAGACTGTGACTCTAAACAATCGTTTTTTAAACTCCACCGTGACATTTTCCATCCCTCCATCCTTATATCTAATCTCCTTTAAATCATCTTCTGACAAATTCATATCTTGTACCTAGCAGCAGTTTTCCCTGGAAATGAAATAAATGAAGGGTGGGCTAAGGGTGGTCTCATATGGGTACATATGATGGTAGAAAACATAAATCTAGAGCCGTGTTAATGCAAAGAGTAAACAGTCTCTGAAAGACTAAGGCTAAAATACATACTGTTGGTCCAGATAGTCCCACAGGACCCCCGCCTCCTTTTAGTCCAGGTGGCCCCTATAACACAGAAAGTGTCTAATCAATCAACCAATCAGAAACATTTATACTTTCAAACTTCTAAGCACATACTCCCACATACACTACAGTACATGGAGATATAAGAACGTTGATTATAAAATTTATTATGTTGATTAAGATTAACATTCATACATCAGTAAAGTTCACGAGCTGATACATGCGTCAGAGTCGAGTCTCATATCTCTGAGATTAGAGTCTGAGTCAAGTCTCATATCTATGGGATGAGAGTCTGAGTCTGAGTTGATTCTCATATCTCAGGGGTAAGTGTCAGAGTAGAGTATCTAATCTGAGACGAGTCTCATATCTCTGAGGTGAGAGTCTGAGACGAGTCTCATATCTCAGAGGTGAGAGTCTGAGACGAGTCTCATATCTCAGAGGTGAGAGTCTGAGACGAGTCTCATATCTTTGAGATGAGAGTCTGAGACGAGTCTCATATCTCTGAGGTGAGAGTCTGAGACGAGTCTCATATCTCTGAGGTGAGAGTCTGAGACGAGTCTCATATCTCTGAGGTGAGAGTCTGAGACGAGTCTCATATCTCAGAGGTGAGAGTCTGAGACGAGTCTCATATCTCTGAGGTGAGAGTCTGAGACGAGTCTCATATCTTTGAGATGAGAGTCTGAGACGAGTCTCATATCTCTGAGGTGAGAGTCTGAGACGAGTCTCATATCTCTGAGGTGAGAGTCTGAGACGAGTCTCATATCTCTGAGGTGAGAGTCTGAGTCGAGTCTCATATCTCTGAGGTGAGAGTCTGAGACGAGTCTCATATCTCTGAGGTGAGAGTCTGAGTCGATTCTCATATCTCAGGGGTAAGTGTCCGAGTAGAGTATCTAATCTGAGTCTGCGTCAAATATCATATCTCTGAGGTGAGAGTCTGAGTCAAATATCATATCTCTGAGGTGAGAGTCTGAGTCAAATATCATATCACTGAGGTGAGAGTCTGAGCAGAGTCTCATATCTCACAGGTGAGTGTCCGAGTCGAGTTACTAAGCTATGAGGTGAAAGTCTGAGTCAAATCTCTGAGGTAAACGTCCAAGTCAAGTCTCAAATCAGGTCTGAGTAAAGTCTCAAATCTCGGTGATGAGCGTCCGAGTCGGGTCTCACATCTGCTAGATTAGCTAAGGATTCCATTCTGAATTCTGATTTTGATTAGATTTCAATCTGAACTGTATCGTAGACTTCTCAAGGCTCCAATCACTGATCATCTCCTGTCTTGCATCCCCACTATGTTAGGTAGGAAGTCTGGTTACCATGGCGCCTGGCGCTCCTCGGCTACCGCGGAAGCCTTTGAGTCCAGCCGGCCCGTTCTTTCCTGAAGCACCAGTGGATCCGGGGTCTCCCTGAATCACATGTTGATAATGAGGGCAGGTGGTGAAAATAGGAAATATGCTAATGATGAACACACCGAACGTGGTCAGCGTGGTGATTTCTGACCTTGGCCCCTTCTTTGCCGGCAGCTCCAGGTAGACCCTGCTCTCCAGGTGGTCCAGCAGACCCTGGGTGACCTCTTTCTCCCATTGGTCCTGTTTCCCCTGTGTTACCCTGGAAACAAACATTCTCTTAGAGACTTGCATCAAGCAGAAGCTAACTCTTTATAATAAGAGGTCCTAATCAACAGCTATTCACATAATAATTTATTATGACATGGAAATAATTTTATAATACATATAGAGACATATATAAGGAAATATTATTTTATATGACATTTAAATAATAATTAATTATTTTTAACAATAAAAAATTTTTAATTTTTCTAATTGTATGTAGATAATCATTATTTTGTTAAATACATAAATATATTTTTAAAAGATTACCTGATTATATTTAAAAATATTTTAAAAATAATATTAATATATAATGTCAGATTTTGTACATTCTGTTTTAAATGATTTATCAGTTAATCTATGTTTCATAAATGCTTAGTTAGTCATTAATAAGTGGTTAATGTATACTAGTTAATATAATAGTTTATTGGACATTGTGATAATGTATTCATAAAAATGTATAATTATGTTTATTATGTTTATTATACTTAAATATAATACATTTATTAAAGGAATTTAGGCTGCTTTAATCATTTGTATTTCACTATGTAAGCAACATTAATAATGAAATTGGTAGCACTTAATAATGCACAATTAACAACTATATTATTATTTACTCTCATTAATAATTCATGATAATACCCAGGCCCAGAGCAACAGGTATAACAAAAGTGAAATTGTGTAGCCTGGTATTTTATCACAATTTGAATTGGTTGGAAAGTTATTGCAGTGTGAATAATTCTCTGTTCGTGGAAAATTTCAATTGTTTGTAATTTTTTTAAGCTAAAACAAGCAGAAATAATTCAGAAGTGCCTGTCAGTACAGCACTGAACTGCAAATATAACTCGTTATGTAACTACAGAGTTGATCTTTTATACACATAATTATACCTAAATAGCAAAAAGAGAAATAAAGCAGTTCAGAAATCAAAATCTTACAGTTAAATATTGAAAGTCTGAGTTTTCTGAAGACGATATAATCCTTGAGACAAACTTTCTGAGAGAATGACCAGCCATCCACATTTAAGAAGATAACAAACATGAATACAACCACCTAAACAGGCGACCTCACCTGTGGCCCCACCACACCTGAGGGTCCTGGAGGCCCAGTCTTTCCTTGGAAACCCTGGATAAGAAGAAGAAATATGGATAAGATGGCTTTAATGACCGACCTGCAAGTCAACAAAGGCCTTTTCCTTTAGATAATGTGTTATAGATTATAGATACTGTGACAGAACCTTGCTACTCAGTCAGGTTACTTTTATATAAAACCTCATATACAGCATATATATTTCATATACATACATATATATATATAAGTCATCATGAAATTAATAAAACTAATGTACAGTTGATGAGAGTAACTAATACTGTAGCACTGTATGTCTACATCTTGTTTTAAGAGGTCATTAATGTTTTAGTAGATTATATAATACTGAGCTGCAACAATAACAATCCACACATTTCCTATTATTTATAATAGAGATAAGAAATATGACAATACGTTCAGCTTTCCTGAGGATGTGGTGGACGTAGTCTGCACTTCAGGAACACTGACGTTCCATTTTTTCCATATTGTTTAGCTTTGCTTATTAAAACAGTTGTGACTTAGCTCTACTGATCAGTATCTTTTTTATTTCATTATGTGCTATGTTTGATTAAACTCACCGGCTCCCCCCGCTGGCCTGGATGACCCGGTAGACCATCTTTTCCAGCTGAACCCTGGACAAAAACAAGAAAATAAAGAGTAAGCATTCATAATAAGAATATTATTGGGGGGGTAAAATCTGTATTTTTTATTTTTTTCAAGTCATAAAGAGGACAGTGATGGTCACTTACTGATGGTCCTTTTGGTCCAATCTCTCCAACACGGCCTTGAGGCCCTTGAGGACCCTAATAAACAAAGAAATTAATCAATCAATCATAAATCAGTAAGTCAGTCAAGAAAACCAACATACTGAAAAAACATACATCAGATCAAACTTGATCAGAATTTCCAGCACATGTTAGAGAAACATCTTAACTCACGTCTCTGGAATCATATCAGTTCTCCATTAACTCATTAACTCTTGAGGAGACAGAGCTGAACATCCGGCTGGTTATTAGGAGGAGTAACGTTAGAGCGTTAGTGGCTTGTGTTTGGGAAATGGAAACCGTAACTGTGGAACAGTGACTAATATACAGCAAAGGGCGCTCTCACTGTATTCATCACTTGTCAGACTTCTCAGACTTTATCTACATGGGTTACTGGAGCCATCTGCATTAATAACTTACAGTTTTAACTTTGTTTTAATGTTTATGTTTTAGCTGTGCACGTATGGTTGGGTGCTCTGTAACAGAGCAAAAGTTCATCTTCAATCAAAAGCTAACCATCAAGCGAAAGCTGGCCACCAAGTGAAGCCCAACCACCAAGTGAAGCCCGACCACCTAGTGAAAGCTAACCTCTGAGTGAAAAGTGACCACCATTCGAAAGCTAACCTCCCAGCAAAAGCTAACCACAAAGAGAAATCTAACCACCTAGCAAAAGCTAACCACCTAGCGAAAGCTGACCTCCCAGCGAAAGCTAACCACCAAGTGAAAGCTAACCACCTAGCAAAAGCTAACCACCAAGTGAAAGCTAACCACCAAGTGAAAGCTAACCACCTAGCAAAAGCTAACCACCTAGTGAAAGCTAACCACCTAGCAAAAGCTAACCACCTAGTGAAAGCTAACCACCTAGCAAAAGCTAACCACCTAGTGAAAGCTAACCACCTAGCAAAAGCTAACCACCTAGTGAAAGCTAACCACCTAGCAAAAGCTAACCACCTAGCGAAAGCTGACGACCAAGCGAAAGTTAAACTAGCTAGTATGGTAACACCCATTCATCTGATCAGATTCATCCGAGTTCGTCCTTTCAGCCTCTCTAGCGTTCTCTGACTGCAGATCCAGTGAAGTGAAGATGGTTCTTTAAGGTTCTCCGTATAGAAGCTGGATGGTGGTGGTACTGAGTGGACACAGTGGGATCTACAGAACCTCCTGTATACGTAGAACCTGATTCAGACACTCAGCTGTGCTGTAACAGTGCTGTCCAGGACTATCAGTCTCATTACAATATTAGATGTAATCGATCCAATCAGTGTGTTTTATTATATCCCCATCTCTCGCTGGACGATTAATACAGCTCTCGTTATCAGAACCATCTTGATTCTCAGGACTTCAGGCTGACTGGGACTGTTTGGGTTTCACATATAGAGGTTCTTTGTGTTGTAGGGGTGCTTACTCTTTCTCCTGATGGTCCTGGTGGCCCGTCGTGTCCAGAAGTCCCCTTTAGGACAAAGAAACAGAGGTCAGTGCAGATCATTTACTAGTGATTTATCTATGAAGACTCATTTATGACTTATGCTGCCATCATATCCCACTGTGTGGAAAGTTCTGTTTGTAAGGTTTCAGTTTGTTTGTAAATAGATCCAATTAATAAAGAAGCTACAAACAGGAGAAATGAATGAAATCAGTTATACAGAATGAAAATCTATTTTAAATATCATGAATTATGTAACTAAAACAATTACGTGATGCAATAAACCAAAAATATGAATATGATGGTAACGTCTCTGGTTATGACCTTTTCTCCAGCCTTTCCTGTTGGTCCTCTGGCACCTCTGGCTCCACGAGCACCCTGTACGAGTTCATCACACACATACAGTCAAGGTTTATATCATCGCAGTCCAAAGAAAAACAAGTATCTCTGAAATAGTAACTACTGTACTTTCTTCACATTCAATGTAAGTCAATGTAAAGAGGTGTTAGTGTTAATGTAAAGTGATTTGGAGCATTCCTATTGGTCGGTTTATCTCGAAAACAACACAACATACAAGGATGGTGGCAAACCCAGAGTGATGGAAGTGCTGGGATTGTCTGAGTGATCCTGCCTCCGTGGATGTAACTCACTTACTGGCATGGCTACGTATGTACTTGTAAGTACATTGTCTGTGATGTCTGGACACAAAAATCTGATCTGATCACACATAAATCACAGCACGGACAGTCTTAAGAGATCTGGTTTGGGAAACAAATCTGAATTGCTTGTTGACTTGACACAGCCTGAGGTGCATCTGGAATAGCATTTCAAATGGCTTGGATCTGATAAGCAAGTGCAGTTCATGTGGTTGTGTGCTGTTCAGGTGTGAACAGGGTCTAATGTGTTCTGGTTTGAAAGGTCTTGACAAATGAAGCTTTGTCTGATAAAATAAAGTTTTGTTTTCGAGCATCACTAGTTGCAGGGAACATATTTGAAACCCACCAATAGACAAATACAGCTAAACACATCAATAAACAACAGAGCCCTCACAACCCAATGGTCTGGAACATGTACTGCAGTTAACAGGCAAAGAATCAGGAGATTGGAGCCTCTATTGAGAAGCAGCTGTTTCTGTGTGGAGGTCTGGGTTTGGTTCTGTGTGGAGGTCTGGGTTTGGTTCCGTGTGAAGGTCTAGGTTTGGTTCTGCGTGGAGGTCTGGGTTTGGTTCCGTGTGGAGGTCTGGGTTTGGTTCTGTTTGAAGGTCTAGGTTTGGTTCTGCGTGGAGGTCTGGAGCCTCTATTGAGAAGCAGGTGATGGGTGCAACTGGGCGAAGTGCGGCCAAGGAGAAGAAACACAGGAGCGCATGGCATAGCCATACATGGGCTACTGCACAGGACCAGAAGGGTGAGTGCGTGAGATTGTTCTGCAGCATGTTACTGCACTGGACCTGCTTCTTTACTGAGTTTAACAATAAGAAAAAATAGAAATGTATGTAATCTTATGCAGAATCCACATATTATGATTGTCTCCAGTGTGTTAAACTCAGTAAATAAACTCTAACTGTGTAGTAAAGTGTGTAACTGATTTACACTTAGAACATCAACATATACATAGAACTTGACCAGAACACCCAAAGACTGTACATACAGTAGTGATGCACTCTGAACAGGGACACTCACATTAGGGCCCCTCTGTCCTGCAGCGCCTGCCTGTCCTGGGGGTCCCTGAGAAAAGCAAACAAACATTTTTGTCCTGTATCTGAAATAATGACCCTCCATGTCTTTAATTTTTTTAAATCGATCTAGAATGCAAATCTTTCCTTTCATGATATTTTCAAAGTTCTTTAAAGTATTTTAGGTGCTGACCTTCCGTCCTTTCTCTCCCAGAACTCCCACAGCTCCCGGAAAACCGTCTGCTCCCTGAAACCAATACACATAATTACAGTCCGCTTCACTGAAACCGTCATCACACTGACACGGACACAGTCGTCATGGTGTTACATCGCCATGGACTCACCTTTGGCCCTTGACGTCCTGGATATCCTGGCAAACCTGGAACGCCGAGTTTACCCTGAGAGAGAGAGAGAGAGAGAGAGAGAGAGAAAGAGAGAGAAATTAATTACATTGGTATTCACATTAAATATAATGTTTAGACTGTCTGTCTGTTTGGTTCTGTGTGGAGGTCTGGGTTTGGTTCTGTATGGAGGTTTAGGTTTGGTGCTCTGTGGAGGTCAGGGTTTTGGTTTTTTGTGGAGGTCTGGGTTTGGTTGTGCGTGGAGGACAGGGTTTGACTCTGTGTGGACACCCGGGTTTGGTTCTATGTGAAGGTCTGGGTTTGGTTTTATGTGGAGGTCAGGGTTTGGTTGTGTGTGGAGGCCTGGGTTTGGTTCTGTGTGGGTTCTTGGCAGGGTTCTGTGTGGAGGTCTGGGTTTGGTTCTATGTGGAGGTCAGGGTTTGGTTGTATGTGGAGTGCTGGGTTTGACTCTGTGTGGACTCCCGGGTTTGGTGCTATGTGAAGGTCTGGGTTTGGTTTTATGTGGAGGTCAGGGTTTGGTTGTGTGTGGAGGTCTGGGTTTGGTTCTATGTGAAGGTCTGGGTTTGGTTTTATGTGGAGGTCAGGGTTTGGTTGTGTGTGGAGGCCTGGGTTTGGTTCTGTGTGGGTTCTTGGCTGGGTTCTGTGTGGAGGTCGGGGTTTGGTTCTTTGTGGAGGTCTGGGTTTGACTCTGTGTGGAGTTCTGGGTTTGACTCTGCGTGGAGGCCTGAGTTTGGTTCTGTGTGTTTGTGTATCTGCCCTGCGATGGACTGGCCATCAGTCCAGAGTGCTTCCTGCCTTCCAGCCAATAAGCACTGGGCCCCAATACCCATGTGACTCAGGAGGACCAACAGTTTACACTACCATTATATTAACACTTTGCTTTTAGCTTTCACACTACAAACACAGGGTTAAAATAGAGACACCGAGCAGACCCTCCTCTCATCTCCGCTCTAATTCATCCCAAAGGTGTTCTATCAGGTTGAGGTCAGGACTCTGTGCAGGCCAGTCAAGTTCTTCCACACCAAACTCCTCCTCCATGTCTTTATGGAGCTGCTCTGTGCACTGGTGGGCAGTCATGTTGGAACAGGAAGGGGTCGTCCCCAAACTGTCCCCACAAAGTTGGGAGCATGAAATTGTCCAGAATCTCTTGGTCTGCTGAAGCATTAAGAGTTCTTTTCACTGGACCTGAGGGTCAGAGCCCACCTCATGAAAAATAACTCTCCACCATAATCCCCCCTCCACCAAACTTTACACTCGACACAATGCAGTCAGACCAGTACCGTCCTCTTGGCAACAGACAAACCCAGACTTGTCCATCGGATTTCCAGACGGAGAAGTGTGATTGGTCACTCCAGAGAACACGTCTCCACTGCTCTAGAGTCCAGTGACGGCGTACTTTACTCCACTGCATCCGACGCTCTGCATTGTTCTTGGTGATGTAAGGCTTGGATGCAGCTACTCGGCCATGGAGACCCATTCCATGAAGCTCTCTACGCTCTGTTCTTGAGCTGATCTGAAGACCACATGAAGTTTGGAGGTCTGTAGTGATGGACTCTGTAGAAAGTTGGTGAGCTCTGTGCTCTATGCTCCTCAGCATCCGCTGACCCGCTCTGTCAGTGTACGTGTTCTACCACTTGGTGTCTGAGTTGCTGTCATTCTCAATCACTTCCACTTTGTTATAACACCACTGACAGTCCACTGTGGAATATTTAGTAGTGAGGAAACTTCACCACTGGACTTGTTCCACAGGTGGCGTCCTATCACGGTACCACGCTGGAGTTCACTGAGCTCCTGAGAGACCCACTCTTTACTAATGTGTGTAGAAGCAGTCTGCAGGACTAGGTGCTGATTTTATACACCTGTGACCATGAAGTGATTGGAACACCTGAATTTAATGATGATGATGGGTGAGTGAACTCAGGGCATGACGCAGGAACTTATTCATCAACATCAGCATCATAGTAGTTTTACCTTTTCTCCAGCAATGCCGGCGGGTCCGGGATCTCCCTGGGGTCCGGACTGACCCTTCAGGCCTTCAGGACCGTCCTCGCCGCGCATCCCTGCAGGACCCGAGTCTCCCTACAGAAAGAGACGCTGGTCTACTGAAGTCTGGGAGTGTGGGTAGGTGTGGTGCAGGTTTGTATATTAATGTGTTTATTGTGTAAATATAAAACTTTACTGCTCGTTACATTGTCTCCCTTTACGCCCATCTCTCCTTTCACTCCTGGAAACCCGTCTTCTCCCTGAAACACAGCACAAACCCCTCAGCCGGCGTCAGACCAACAGCAGGACCAGACACCAGACACACTTACTGTGTAGGAGAGGATTTACTTATCAAATACCTTCTACAAACATCTAATCTTCTTATCCCTACCTGTTTTAAAACTGATATATAAATAAGCGGTGTTCTAATGAATGGGCGGGGCTTAATGTCTGTATGTGCTGTAACTGCTGTACGCTGAATGGGTGGAGCTAAACTGCTGTAGACTGAATGGGTGGAGCTAAACTGCTGTAGACTGAATGGGTGGAGCTAAACTGCTGTAGACTGAATGGGTGGAGCTAAACTGCTGTACGCTGAATGGGTGGAGCTAAACTGCTGTAGGCTGAATGGGCGGAGCTAAACTGCTGTAGACTGAATAGGTGGAGCTAAACTGCTGTAGAATAAATGGGTGGAGCTAAACTGCTGTGGACTGAATGGGTGGAGTTAAACTGCTGTAGACTAAATGGGTGGAGTTAAACTGCTGTAGACTGAATGGGTGGAGCTAAACTGCTGTAGGCTGAATGGGTGGAGCTAAACTGCTGTACACTGAATGGGTGGAGCTAAACTGCTGTACACTGAATGGGTGGAGCTAAACTGTTTTAAAACTGATATGTAAATAAGCTGTGTTCTAGTGAATGAGCAGAGCTTAATGTCTGTATGTGGAATGGGTGGAGCTAAACTGCTGTAGACTGAATGGGTGGAGCTAAAATGCTGTAGGATGAATGGGTGATGAATGGTGATGAATGGGTGATGAATGGTGATGAATGGTGATGAACGGTGATGAACGGTGATGAACGGTGATGAATGGGTGATGAATGGGTAATGAATGGTGAAGAATGGGTGATGAACGGGTGATGAATCGTGATGAATGGGTGATGAACGGGTGATGAACGGGTGATGAATGGGTGATGAATGGTGATGAATGGGTGATGAATGGGTGATGAATGGTGAAGAATGGTTGATGAATGGGTGATGAATGGGTGATGAATGGGTGATGAACGGGTGATGAATGGTGATGAATGGGTGATGAATGGTGATGAATGGGTGATGAATGGGTGATGAATGGGTGATGAACGGTGATGAACGGTGATGAATGGTGATGAATGGGTGATGAATGGGTAATGAATGGTGAAGAATGGGTGATGAACGGTGATGAATGGTGATGAATGGGTGATGAATGGTGATGAATGAGTGATGAATGGTGATGAATTAGACTCACAGTTTTAGTAATTTTAGAAGAAGGAATGAAGAAACAGGACTTTAATGATTTGATAAACATTATTTTATCTCACCTTCTCTCCTTTACTGCCTTTCAGCCCTCGCAGGCCATCAGCACCCTGCAGAAGATTAATCCCTTAATCAGAGACAACAAAGACACGGAGAAAACCATAGCTAACACAACGACAGAGGAGATTTACCTTCACTCCCCTCGCTCCCGGGTATCCCACAGGTCCCTGCACTCCCGCTAAACCCTGCAGCCAAAAACACCACGTTACTACTGCAAAACAAACACCTCCCACACCAGGACTGTCTTCAGATCAGCAATAACATCACACACAAACACACTCACCGGCAGGCCCTTCTCTCCTGGTGGTCCTTCCCTCCCTGGGTGGCCCTAGCAACAACAACAAGCATGTTACTACAGCATCCATACAGCCTGAGCCACTTTATTAGAAACACCTACCATGTGCTGCAGCCAGTAGCAGTAATGCTAACCAATCAGCACTCAGTACTAGTAATACAAACCAGTCAGCACTCAGAAGTAGTAATGCTAACGAAACAGAACACAGTAATGCTAACCAATCAGCACTCAGTACTAGTAATACTAACCAGTCAGCACTCAGAAGTAGGAATGCTATCTAAACAGCACACAGTAATGCTAACCAATCAGCACTCAGTACTAGTAATACTAACCAGTCAGCACTCAGAAGTAGAAATGCCATCTAAACAGCACACAGTAATGCTAACCAATCAGCACTCAGTACTAGTAATACTAACCAGTCAGCACTCAGAAGTAGGAATGCTATCTAAACAGCACACAGTAATACTAACCACCCAGCACGCAGTAGTGGTTATGGTAACCAATCAGCACTCAGTAGCAGTAAGGCTAAGAGTCAGCAGTCAGTAGCAGTAATGCTAACCAATAAATGCTCATTAGCAGTTATGTTAACCAATCAGTGCTCAGTAGCAGTAATGGTAACCAGTCAGCACTTTGTAGCAGTAATACTGACCAATCAGCGCTTTGTTATCGCAATGCACTCAATGCTCTGGTGCTGGTTCTCCTCCACAGAGGGAGAGGAGTAAGACTGGAGTACAGCAGTTCTGAGGTGTGAGTATGTGTGTGGGTGTGAGTTTGTGCCTCACCGGTGGTCCGTCAGTTCCAGGTAGTCCCTTCATTCCTTTCTTTCCGGTGGGACCCTGTAAGAGTCACCAGCAAACCAGGTGTGCACATAAACATGAGCTTATACACAGACAAGTTTGATTAGTTGGAGATTCAGTTTCAGTAAACAAACACACAAGCCAGTGTACCTTCTCTCCTGGTAGTCCTATGGCTCCCTGAGGACCTGGAAAGCCCTGGAGAACAGAACCGGGATTTAGTGACCACTGGTTAGGGTGACCAAACAAAGCTCAGGTCTGCTCAGGCTGGTTCTTTATGGATGTGAGTGCTGGAAGTCCATAGACTGGAGACCTCACTTTGGAAATATTACTAGGAGAACCAATTAACTGGACTAGACAACCAGGCTTGGAAAAGCTGGAGGCTGTCAGAAGAACCATGTTAGAAAACTACCAGCAGATGGCGCTGTTCTACATCTTCTCTCCACATACAGCAGAATGTCTGAGGAAACTTGTGTGACTGTGTGTATGGGTGAAATCCAGGGTGTAAGTATATATGTATATATGTATATGTGTTTGTACCAGAAATCCTGGGTTCCCCTGTTGACCCGGAGCTCCAGGGTCACCTGGTGGTCCCTGTGAAAACAGGAAATGATGTAATTACAAATTTAAAAAAAAACTAATTTACATGTAGGTATTGTATATAAACTGAGTTACAGTTTCTCATTAGGTTGAATGTATAACTGTAAATGTAGGTATTGTATATAAACTGAGTTACAGTTTCTCATTAGGTTGAATGTATAACTGTAAATGTAGGTATTGTATATAAACTGAGTTACAGTTTCTCATTAGGTTGAATGTATAACTGTAAATGTAGGTATTGTATATAAACTGAGTTACAGTTTCTCATTGGGTTGAATGTATAACTCTAAATGTAGGTATTGTATATAAACTGAGTTACAGTTTCTCATTAGGTTGAATGTATAACTCTAAATGTAGGTATTGTATATAAACTGAGTTACAGTTTCTCATTAGGTTGAATGTATAACTCTAAATGTAGGTATTGTATATAAACTGAGTTACAGTTTCTCATTAGGTTGAATGTATAACTCTAAATGTAGGTATTGTATATAAACTGAGATACAGTTTCTCATTAGGTTGAATGTAGAACTCTAAATGTAGGTATGGTATATAAACTGAGTTACAGTTTCTCATTAGGTTGAATGTATAACTCTAAATGTAGGTATTGTGATATAAACTGAGTTACAGTTTCTCATTAGGTTGGATGTATAACTCTAAATGTAGGTATTGTATATAAACTGAGTTACAGTTTTTCATTAGGTTGAGTGTATAACTCTAAATGTAGGTATTGTATATAAACTGAGTTACAGTTTCTCATTAGGTTGGATGTATAACTCTAAATGTAGGTATTGTATATAAACTGAGTTACAGTTTTTCATTAGGTTGAGTGTATAACTCTCAATGTAGGTATTGTATATAAACTGAGATACAGTTTCTCGTTAGGTTGAGTGTATAACTCTAAATGTAGGTATTGTATATAACCCGAGTTACAGTTTCTCATTAGGTTGAATGTATAACTCTAAATTTAGGTATTGTATATAAACTGAGATACAGTTTCTCGTTAGGTTGAGTGTATAACTCTAAATGTAGGTATTGTATATAAACTGAGTTACAGTTTCTCATTAGGTTGAATGTATAACTCTAAATGTAGGTATTGTATATAAACTGAGATACAGTTTCTTATTAGGTTGAATGTATAACTCTAATTATTAATAAAAGATTAGCACAAATATATAATTAATCGTACTATATACACTAGGAAAGTTGATACCTACCAGGTTTCCTTTTGGACCCTGAACTCCGTCCACCCCTCGGGACCCCTGAGTATTACACATGAAATCACACAGTTGTATATTTACTGTAGTATTTGATTCACTGTTGTGTTTTAAACGATGCAAAACTGATCAGAATGGTGGGTGTATGTGTGTTACCCACAGTCAGTCCCGGGGGTCCAGGAAGTCCTCTCTGCCCAGTCAACCCCTGTAAGCCCTGCAGGAGACACAGCAGCAAACAAAGAGTTAAACACATTCACTATTCTACAGCTGCCACTGGAACCTCTTCCTACCATTATTTCCATCTGCTGCTGATATAATCTACTGCTGTTATGCTATCATAATCTAAATCTAATCTAATCCACTGCTGTTATGCTATCATAATCAAAATCTAATCTAATCCACTGCTGTTGTGCTATCATAATCGATATCTAATCTACTGGTGTTATGCTATCATAATCTAAATCTAATCTGCTGGTATGCTATTATAATCGAAATCTAATCTACTGCTGTTATGCTATCATAATCTAAATCTAATCTACTGCTGTTATGCTATCATAATCGAAATCTAATCTACTCGTGTTATGCTATCATAATCGAAATCTAACCGAATCTACTGCTGTTATCCTATCATAATCTAAATCTAATCTAATCTACTGATGTTATGCTATCATAATCGAAATCTAATCTATTCTACTGCTCTTATGCTATCACAATCGAAATCTAATCTAATGTACTGCTGTTATGCTATCATAATCGAAATCTAATCTAATGTACTGCTGTTATGCGATCATAATCGAAATCTAATCTACTGCTGTTATGCTATCATAATCTAAATCTAATCTACTGGTGTTATGCTATCATAATCGAAATCTAATCTACTGGTGTTATGCTATCATAATCGAAATCTAATCTACTGGTGTTATGCTATCATAATCGAAATCTAATCTACTGCTGTTATGATATCATAATCGAAATCTAATCTAATCCACTGCTGTTATGCTATTATAATCTAAATCTAAGATAATCTACTGCTGTTATGCTATCATAATCTAAATCTAATATAATCTACAACTGTCATGCTATTATAACCTTAATCTAATCTACTGCTGTTATACTATCATAATCTAAATTTAATCTACTGCTGCAGATATAATCTACTGCTGTCATGTTATCATAATTTAAATTTAATCTAATCTACTGCTCTGATATCATAATCTAAATCTAAATTTACCCACTGCTGCCATTATAATATATTTCTTTCATGCTATTATGATAGAAATCTAATCTATTGCTGGTATTATAATATACTGTTGCCATATATATAACTATTATAACTATTGCTAATTAATGCTGTTGTAATCTTTATATTCTAATCTATTGCTGCCATTATATTCTACTGATTCTATTTGCATCTAAATCTACTCTAATTTACTGCTGCCAGGGTAATCTATTGCTGTTATGCTATTAAACTCAAAATCTAATCTAACCATTTGATGCTATAACCAACTTATAATGTTCTGTTATTGTAATCTAAAGCTAATATATTCCTGCCATTATAATATACTGCTTCCATTACAATATACTGCTGTTATTATTATACTCTAAACATAATCCACTGGTGCCATTATACTCTACTGCTGGTATGCTATTATAATCCAAATCTAATCGAATCGAATCTAATCTAATCTACTTTTTTATAAACTTGGTTATAAACTACTGCTGGCATAAAAGAACCTCAAAAAAAAAAGAAATTTCTAATTAAATATATCTAAAATATTAAAAATATTCTATAGCTGCAGAGATAACGTTACAACGTAAGTTTTACATTATAAACTGCTTCTGCTATAATACATTCCCCCTTATTTATAATCTCCTGCTGCCATTTTATATATATATATATATATATATATATATATATATATATATATATATATA
>CM038722.1:34173258-34215758 GCA_021613375.1 Megaleporinus macrocephalus | reverse complement strand
GGGGGTCTCTGACTGTTACACACCACCGCACTAGAGCACTTCTCTCGGCGGGTGAGTGTGACCCACCTTAGCTCCTGTCTCTCCTGGTTCTCCTCGACTTCCGTCCGTGCCGTCACGGCCCTGGTAACGAGCACGCGGGAGCAGACGTGAGTGATTAGTGAGATTAATAAACCTCACAGTATTTATTATAAGTGTATCTGATTAGCTTAGTGCGCCTCACCCTTTTACCGGGCTTTCCATTCGGCCCTGGAGCACCGAGCACTCCCCGAGGACCCTGAGACACACAGAGAGTGTTAGAACATATAGTATACATACTCGGTACTCGGTACTTGGTACTGTATCCTTGGAGCTAGGAGTAAGACCAGGCTGTGGATTATGGACCACAAACACAGTTATGTGAGGTTTATTTATCTAGCTGTGAGAAGAAAGCCTAGCTGTTTTTGGGGGTCCTACTCATCCCCTATTGGACGGATTTGATCCAGTCCCCTCCGGAAAGTTCTATAGGATACCATGAGAAATTTGAAGAGTTTCTTTATTTCTTCTGGAATTTGTTCTAATTTTGGAGCTAATTTTTGTGGTAGGGTGGTTGTTGGGATATCTGGTGTTTCTATTTTGTGTCTCTTTATTGTATGTACACATATTAATATTATTTTGCACTACTGGACAAAACCAAAGACAAAATTCCAGACATGGACCATGAAGATTTCAGTTCAATTCTAGTCCTAAAATGGGCTGATCAGGAGTGAAATACAAAATATACTCAATCTTTGTAAGAATAGAAATTTAAAACCCAATAAAAACACTTATTTTCCATGTAAATTAATGTTCCAGCATTGTATTCAACATCTTTTCAACTATGTTGTGGCTGTATGAACAGCAGACGGAAATTTCTAATTTTGAAATATTAAAAATGTCTGAAAAAAATATGGACACAAGGGTTTGCTCTGAGAAAGTTTCAGGTTTCTAAAGCTTTTGGCTACAATTATCAAAAATGGAACTTTCAGTTTCCATCCAAAATATAAAAAACTTGATTGAACTGAACCATAATGAAAATGTTTAAAAAACAAACATTCTGTTGGGCAGTTGAAGGTCAGCCACATGCCGCAGCCAACAAACCATTCCAATAACTTTATTTCATGTAAGCTGTGTTGATAACTCGTGTAAAGTCAAGTCAAGTTTATTTATATAGCGCTTTTTATAACGATGTTGTCTCAAAGCAGCTTTACAGAGTTTTGAAAACAGTTATAACATATATCCCCCAGTGAGCAAGCCAGAGGCAACAGTGGCAAGAACACCTCCCTCTGACTGGAGGAAGAAACCTTGGGAGGAACCAGACTCACAAGTGGAGACCCATCCTCCTCTGGTCAAACAGTATTTACAGTTTGAACTAAATACCAAAGAAAGGAGCCTCTGTTTGAAATCTGGATAGCAAAGCTTTAGAAGCTGCACAGATAGAGGCAGTCTCTGACTGAGGCAGTCTCTGGCTGAGGCAGTCTCTGACTGAGGCGGTCTTTGGCTGAGGCAGTCTCTATGTAAAGTGGGCGTGAGCTGAAACAGTCCCATCCTATCTCAGTGCTGGTGCATCTGGATGGAGTGTCCCACTGACTAACTATGAAAGTGTGTTATATTTATTAGTCTGCAGTTTTTATGTTTAGTATGTTTATTTAACTACATATTGGATCAAGGGCGAGTTTGTCCAATGGGAAGGTGGTCGTGTAGCAGATCAAAGAAGATCAGAACTGATCAGAAATCGATTGATGTAATCAGATTAGTAATATCTCTTGTGGTTCAAACGTTATCAACACAGAAAGTTACAACAACAACCACACGTTTGAACTACAAGAAATATTGCATCAATCGATTTCTGAGACAGTTCTGGTCTTCTTTGATCTGCTACACGATCACCTTCCCTTCCCTGATCCAATATCTTTCAAGATGGCGGCCATGTTGGGGACACCCGTTCCTCACTGTTACTTGCTGGGGTATTCAGATACTTTACTTTCTCTTTCCTTTCTGAAATAAAAGTGTGTCCTGAGACTTTTGACTCACCCTGTACATGTTTTTACAAATTATAAAAAAAAAACTCTTTCTTCTAATTTCAGGTTTCCAGACAGGAAGTTTTAGAATAACTGTATAACAGTGTGAATTAGTGTTGAACAGTGCCCCCTACCGGTGGACCAGGCAGGCCACTGTCCCCTTTCAGCCCCGGTGGTCCCGTCAGACCCTGAAAAACACAGACAGCATTAAAGCACAAGCACTGTGGTGTGTCCTAAATCAGACCCTCAACACACCCTCACATTCCACTAATTCAGTGAATCATCTTCTCTGGATCTTTTGATTAGGTTTATCTTACTACTCAGTAGTGAAATCAGTAGGCGAGCTTGGCTAGTGTGTCTGAATACTCAGTAATCAGTAAGCGGTACGAGGCCGTTACCCGGGCGACCTCCGCAGCTCACTGAACTTTTGGTGTGTATTTATTCTCTCTGGTGAAGTTCAGACTGATTCATACAGCGCTCTGAACAGTATAGAAACCAGACACTGTTCACCTGGAAGAGTTCAGTCCAGTAAAGTTCAGTCCAGTAAAGTTCAGTCCAGTAAAGTTCAGTCCAGTAAAGCTCAGGTCCTGTAAAGTTCAGGTCCTGTAAAGCTCAGGTCCTGTAAAGCTCAGGTCCAGTAAAGTTCAGGTCCTGTAAAGTTCAGGTCCTGTAAAGCTCAGGTCCAGTAAAGCTCAGGTCCTGTAAAGTTCAATCCAGTAAAGTTCAGTCCAGTAAAGTTCAGTCCAGTAAAGCTCAGTCCAGTAAAGTTCAGTCCAGAAAAGTTCAGTCCAGTAAAGCTCAGGTTCAGTAAAGTTCAGTCCAGTAAAGCTCAGGTCCTGTAAAGTTCAGATCCTGTAAAGTTCAGGTCCTGTAAAGCTCAGGTCCAGTAAAGTTCAGTCCAGTAAAGTTCAGTCCAGTAAAGCTCAGTCCAGTAAAGTTCAGTCCAGTAAAGCTCAGGTCCTGTAAAGTTCAGATCTGTAAAGCTCAGGTCCAGTAAAGTTCAGTCCAGTAAAGTTCAGTCCAGTAAAGTTCAGTCCAGTAAAGCTCAGGTTCAGTAAAGTTCAGTCCAGTAAAGCTCAGGTCCTGTAAAGTTCAGGTCCTGTAAAGTTCAGGTCCTGTAAAGTTCAGTCCTGCAAAGTTCAGTGTAGTAAAGTTCAGTCCTGTACAATTCAGGTCTGTAAAGTTCAGCCCTGCAAAGTTTAGGTCTGTAAAGCTAAGTAAATTCAGTTCTGTAAAGTTCAGTTCTGTAAAGTTCAGGTCCTGTAAAGTTCAGTTCTGTAAAGTAAAGTTTGGGTCCTGTAAAGTTCAGTTCTGTAAAGTAAAATTCAGTCCAGTAGAATTCAGTTCTGTAAAGTTCAGTCCAGTAAAGTTCAGTCCAGTAAAGTTCAGTTCTGTAAAGATAAGTAAAATTCAGTCCTGTAAAGTTCAGTTCTGTAAAGTTCAGTCCTGTATAGTTCAGTACAGTAAAGTTCAGTCCAGTCAAGTTTAGCTCTGTAAAGTTCTGCCCTGCAAAGTTCAGTTCTGTAAAGCTAAGTAAAATTCAGTTCTGTAAAGTAAAGTTTGGGTCCTGTAAAGTTCAGTTCTGTAAAGTAAAATTCAGTTCTGTAAAGTTCAGTCCAGTAAAGTTCAGTTCTGTAAAGCTAAGTAAAATTCAGTCCTGCAAAGTTCAGTTCTGTAAAGTTCAGTCCAGTAAAGTTCAGCTCTGTAAAGTTCTGCCCTGTAAAGTTCAGTTCTGTAAAGTTCAGTACAGTATAGCTCAGTGTAGTAAAACTTTATGGTGGGCAGTTCTAGTTTAGAGTCACCCCCCTGCTCAGTTTAATGCTGTTTGGGTCAAACACTCACCAGTGGTCCTGGACGTCCAGTGAGTCCTAGTGGTCCTGGAGGTCCTTTCAGAGAAAGCTGAGACATAAACACATTAGCTTTATTAGACTAGCCCCTCTTTGTGTCCTGACCCATAAAAACAGGAGCACATGTTTAAAATGATTTCTGAAAGGAAATGTTAGAGTATAAAATACTATGCAATTACTTGAAATTGGGTCAGTACATTTTTCACTCCAGTACATACATAAATAATCTCAATGTATATATAACTATGTATTTTAAACATGTGTAGTGTGTTAAACATTTGTTTGTTAGCATATATTCATTTTCATTTTCACATATTTTCAAAGTAGTTTACATGTAATGAATTTTAAATTACTCTTTAGGAAAACATACATTCATACCTGTAAAGTAATATTGCAATAGAAATCATGTCATGAACATGAATAGGTACCAATGTATTTGTAAAAAGTATACGTACTATAAAACATATATGACTAAAAGTATATGGGAATCTGACTATCATCCGTTTGTTCAGTCAAAAGATAATTTGTGAGGTCAGGCGCTGATGTTGGTCGAGAAGGTCTGGCTCACACTCAGCATTCCAATTCATCCCAACAGTGTTCACTGGGGTTAAGATCAGGACCACCAGAGTTCCCCCACCTCAAACTCCTCAATCTACTTTTTAATGGGGCTGCTTTGTGTACAAAGACACAGTCATACTGGATCAGGAAATAGTTCTCCAAACTGCTACTAGAACCATATAACTATATCCCCCATCAAACTATCAGATATTGAAGCATGATTGATCACTCCAGAGTCCAGTGGTGGAGCTTTACATCACTCCAGAGTCTAGTGGTGGAGGTTTACCTCACTCCAAAGTCCAGTGGTGGAGCTTTACTCCACTCCAGAGTCCAGTGGTGGAGCTTTACTCCACTCCAAAGTCCAGTGGTAGGCTTGTGTACAGCTGCTCAGCTATGGAGACCCACTTCATGAAGCTACTGATACACAGGTCTAATATAATGATAGCCAGCCGGAGTTTCAGGAACTGACGTGTGGTAACTGTGGCATGCTATTACAGTGGCATGGTTAAAGCCATTAGGCTCTTGACTACGTTCCTTTCTACTGCCGGTGTCTATGGACACTACTGTGTTGTTTATTGATAGTTTTTGTGTTGTTTAGATTTAGAACTGGAAGTTTCTGGAAGGTTTCTTGCCTTGGCATGCTGCAGGATGGCCTGAGCCTGAGCTTCTTGAGCCGAAACCACCGGCACCTTGCGACCATCTCCACCAGACTGGAACTGAGAGAGACAGAAAGATACAATATATTGTAACAAAGACATCTCAAATATATGTGAAATATTTAGTTTCAGGTTCAGCTTGAACTTTACATAACAGCCCAGCATTTCATCATTCTGGCTCCGCCCCTCATTATCTCAAACACCTGTTGCTTGTTGTGTTTGTCTCTGGTTTTGTAATTGTGAACTGTGTTTTCAGGATTTGGTGGTTGGTTGTTAGGTTTACTTGCATGTTGTTGATCTGTCCAGGATTATGGCGATAAAGTTTTTTTGGGATTTATCTTAATTGCATCCATTGGAACTACTTATCAACAATTCAGTTACTCAGTGCAGCCCATTCTAACCTGACTACTGATATCTTTTGTGCTTTACTCGTGCTGTCATTTGTATAAAACCTTTAGCTTTTTCATGAATTAGTTAGTTTGAAGACCCAGTAAGGTCTGATTAAAGTTTGGTGATTCCCAACAGTGTTCATTGGGGTTATGATCAGGACCACCGAAGGTCCTCCACCCCAAGATCCTCAATCTATGTTTAAATGGGGCTGCTTTGGGTACAGAGACACAGTCGTACTGAATCAGGAAATAGTTCTTCTCCAAACTGCTGCTAAACCATATAACTGTGTCAAATTGGATTTGTCTTTCAAACCCAGGTACCCCCATCAAACTATTAATAGATACTGAAGCGCGATTGATCACTTCTGAGAACACAATGTAGCTTTACACTACTCCAGAGTCCAGTGGTGGAGCTTTACACCACTCCACAGTCCAGTGGTGGAGCTTTATACCACTCCATAGTCCAGTGGTGGAGCTTTACACCACTCCATAGTCCAGTGGTGGAGCTTTACACCACTCCATAGTCCAGTGGTGGAGCTTTACACCACTCCATAGTCCAGTGGTGGAGCTTTATACCACTCCAGAGTCCAGTGGTGGAGCTTTACACCACTCCACAGTCCAGTGGTGGAGATTTATACCACTCCAGAGTCCAGTGGTGGAGCTTTATACCACTCCACAGTCCAGTGGTGGAGATTTATACCACTCCAGAGTCCAGTGGTGGAGCTTTACACCACTCCATAGTCCAGTGGTGGAGCTTTACACCACTCCACAGTCCAGTGGTGGAGATTTATACCACTCCAGAGTCCAGTGGTGGAGCTTTACACCACTCCATAGTCCAGTGGTGGAGCTTTACACCACTCCACAGTCCAGTGGTGGAGATTTATACCACTCCAGAGTCCAGTGGTGGAGCTTTATACCACTCCAGAGTCCAGTGGTGGAGCTTTACACACTCCAGAGTCCAGTGGTGGAGCTTTACACCACTTTAGAGTCTAGTGGTGATTTAACTTGGGCTTAATTGCATCCATTGGAACTACTTATCAACAATTCAGTAACTCAGTGCAGCCCATTCTAACCTGAATGCTGATTTCTTTTGTACTTTCATGAATTAGTTAGTGTGAAGACCCAGTAAGGTCTGATTAAAGTTTGGTGAATCCCAACAGTGTTCATTGGGGTTATGATCAGGACCACCGAAGGTCCTCCACCCCAAGATCCTCAATCTATGTTTAAATGGGGCTGCTTTGGGTACAGAGACACAGTCGTACTGAATCAGGAAATAGTTCTTCACCAAACTGCCGCTAGAACCATATAACTGTATCCCCTATCAATCTATCAGATATTGAAGCATGATTGATCACTTCAGAGAACACGATGCAGTTTTACACCACTCCAGAGTCCAGTGGTAATTTAACTTAACTTAATTGCATCCATTGGAATTACTTCTCAACAATTCAGTTACTCAGTACAGTCTGATCTAACCTGACTACTGATTTCTTTTGTACTTTCATGAATTAGTTAGTTTGAAGACCCAGTAAGGTCTGATTAAAGTTTGGTTAAACTTGTTTATTTAAAAAACTGGCACTGCTGCTGGATAAAAAGCTGGACACTCTGAGACACCTGACCTGCTCACTTAAAAAAATGAAAATCCCAACTATAGAGAGTCGAGTGCGCATGCGCGAAAGTGCGTGCAGCCTTTGCAGTAGCTCCCGTTCGCGTGTTCGTGTTTTTGCTTTTAACTATAGTTTTATCTTAATAATATTATTTATTTTTTACAAAGTAACTTAGTGAAGCTGTGCCCTCTCGAATCATGCTAGTAGAGAGAGTTTTGGTCAGTTTGTTCGCTGTGAAAGTTCTACTTTCACTCTCCTGGTGCACCGCGGCGCAGCATGGCCCCTTTGTTTACACTCGGGATCAGCTGATCACGCTGAAGCCGGCCGGCATGGAGACCAGGGCCGCTAACATCCCCGAGGAGCTTTGGAGACGGACGCACAGGGGCTGTAGAGGAGGAACTAAACAGCGCACGGCGAAAGCGAGGGCGAAGAGACGGAGGCTTATGGAGAAAAAGGGGTATAAGCCGCGTCTCCCCACTGTCGTCATGGGCAACGTTAGATCACTGGCTAATAAGATGGACGAGCTAACAGCGTTAGCCACGAGTCAGAAGGAATACCGGCAGTGTAGTTTAATGTGCTTTTCGGAGACATGGCTACACCAGAACATTCCAGATGAGAACGTTTCAATCGCTGGCTTTCAGACTGTTCGGGCCGACCGGGACTGCACCGAAAGCGGTAAGCGGAGAGGGGGGGGGCTGGCTGTGTTAGTTAATAACCGCTGGTGCGCCCCTGGTCACATTACCATCAAGGAGCGTATCTGTTGTCCGGACATTGAGCTGTTGGCTGTTGGACTCAGGCCATATTATTTGCCGCGGGAGTTTTCCCATGTTGTTGTCGTGGCTGTTTATATCCCCCCCCTCTGCAAACCCGACGTCGGCGTGTGACGTCATTCACTCCACCATAGCGCGTCTTCAAACTCAACACCCGACTGCTTTCATTGCCATATCAGGTGACTTCAACCACGTCACTATGGCCAGGACATTACCAAACTTCACTCAGTATGTGGACTGTCCCACCAGAGAGGAGAGAACACTGGACCTGCTGTATGCTAATGTTAAGGATGCATACAGTTGCTCCCCCCTCCCCCCTCTTGGTGGATCTGATCATAACTTGGTCAGCCTTAGCTCAAAGTATGTGCCTCAGGTGAAGAGTCAGCCTGTGACCACGAGGACAGTGAGGAGATGGTCAGAGGAGACTTCTGAAGTGCTGCAGGACTGCTTTGAGACTACAGACTGGACAGCACTCTATGAGCCTCATGGAGAGGACATCGACGGGCTCACAGAGTGCATCACAGACTACATCAACTTCTGTGTGGACTCCACTGTCCCAACCAGGACTGTTAAATGTTACCCAAACAACAAGCCGTGGGTAACAAAAGACATTAAAGCCCTCCTCAACAAGAAGAAGAGGGCTTTCAGAGCTGGAGACCGGGAGGAGGTGAGAACGATTCAGAGAGAGCTGAAGAGAACCATCAGGGAGGCTAAGAACAGATATAGGAGGAAGCTGGAGTGGAAACTCCAGCAGAACAACATGAGGGATGTTTGGAGTGGTATGAGAACTATCACTGGCTTCAGATCCAGCAACAACAGGGGAGTAGAGGGCAGTGTGGACAGGGCCAACCAGTTAAATTTGTTTTTTAACAGATTTGACACTGTAAGCCCTGACCTCCCCCTCCCTGACTCCTCTGCTTCCAGGCCTCAACAGCCCACTCCACTCCCTCCCCCTCCTGTTAGCCTCCCACCCTCCTGTGATAGACTTCACACCTCCTCTCCTCCCCCACCAGTCACCTCTACAGTGAATCTCACAGCTGACCAGGTGAGAAGACAGCTACAGAGACTCCACACGAACAAGGCTGCAGGCCCTGATGGTGTTCCTCCCAGGGTGCTTAAAGCCTGTGCCACCCAACTTTGTGGAGTCCCGCAGCATGTCTTCAACATGAGCCTGAGTCTCCAGAGGGTCCCTGTGATGTGGAAGACGTCCTGCATTGTTCCTGTGCCAAAGACTCCGCGGCCCAGTGACATCAAGGACTACAGGCCAGTGGCACTGACGTCCCACATCATGAAGACCATGGAGAGACTTGTCCTGGATCAGCTCCGGCCCATGGTCCAGCCACTTCTAGACCCCCTCCAGTTCGCCTACCAGCCTCATCTGGGAGTTGAGGATGCCATCATCTACCTGCTGAACCGTGTCTACGCTCACCTTGATAAGCCAGGCAGCACTGTGAGGATCATGTTCTTTGACTTCTCCAGTGCATTTAACACCATTCAGCCTGCTCTTCTGGGTGACAAGCTGAACGTGATGCAGGTAGACGCCCCCCTCGTGTCCTGGATTGTTGACTACCTGACTGGCAGACCACAGTATGTACGTCTGCAGCACTGTGTGTCGGACAGAGTGGTCAGCAACACTGGAGCCCCGCAGGGAAGTGTCCTCTCTCCCTTCCTCTTCACCCTCTACACCACTGATTTCAACTACTGCTCAGAGACCTGCCACCTCCAGAAGTTCTCTGATGACTCTGCACTAGTTGGATGTATCAGCAGGGGTGATGAGGATGAGTACAGGGCGACGGTGAACGACTTTGTTGCGTGGTGTGAGCTGAACCATCTGCAGCTCAACGTGACAAAGACAAAGGAGCTGGTGTTGGACCTGAGAAGGGACAAAACAAAGGTGACCCCTGTTTCCATCAGGGGGGTCAGTGTGGACACTGTGGAGGACTATAAATATCTGGGCGTGCACATTGACAATAAACTGGACTGGGCTAAGAACACTGACGCCCTCTACAGGAAGGGCCAAAGTCGTCTCTATGTTCTGAGGCGTCTGAGGTCCTTCAACATCTGCAAGACTTTGCTGAGGATCTTTTATGAGTCTGTAGTTGCCTGTGCTATCCTATACGCTGTTGCATGCTGGGGCAGCAGGCTGAGGGTAGCAGACGCCAACAGACTTGATAAACTGATCCGCAGAGCCAGTGATGTTGTGGGTGGAGCTGGACTCGCTGACGGCAGTGTCTGAGAGGAGGACGCTGTCTAAGCTGCAGGCCATCATGGAGAATGGCTCCCACCCTCTTTATCACACAGTGATGAGACGCAGGAGCACATTCAGTTCAAGACTCATTCAGCCAAAATGCACTACAGAACGCCACAGGAGGTCATTCCTACCATCAGACTTTATAACTCCTCCCTGAATGTACGACACCTTTCACATGTACAGTGATACCAGTAGAACTATAATTTAATTGTGTGTAAAAACTCAAATGTGCAATAACTTTCTTACTTCTAAAACTCTTACTGCTGTATACGGTATATCTGTACTTAATATTATAGACACAGTCACTTTATATTTTATTCTTTACATCTTATTATTCTATTGTAATATAAGACTTATATATGTGTACATACTACAAATTTCTTTTATGTTGTAAATTATTATTAGAGTGTTTATTCTTCTTCTGCTACTGTAAAAACTGCAATTTCCCCCTGAAATCAATAAAGTATCTCTGATTCTGATTCTGATTCTGATATAGTATCAGCTCTATGAATGTACTCAGCTGCCACCTAGTGGTGAAAACCATGTATTGCAAAACAGATAACTCATGTAGCACTGTGTTAGTCTCTCTTTTTCTTTTCTCTCTTTCTGTCTCTCTCTCTCTCTCTCTTTTCCCCCTCTCTCTCTTTTCTCCCTTTCTCTCTCTCTTTTCTCCCTCTCTCTCTCTCTCTCTCTCTCATACATGCACACATACGAACCGGTAACATCAGCATGTTTCCTGGAGGTCCTGGTATCCCATCAGCCCCTGCAAGCCCCTGTCGACCAGCAGGACCCTAAAAGAGTAGCAGAGAGAGACATCGAGAGAAAGAGAACAAAAAGAGATAGAGATACAGAAAGAAAGAAAGAGAGAGAGAGAGAGAGAGAAACAGACAGAGGCAGTGGGGCATGGTATGAAAGGGGGAGAGAGAGAATGGAGAGAGTGGAGCGTAGGAGAGAGACAGAGAGAAAAAGAAAAGAAAGAGACAGAGATACAGAAAGAAAGAGAGAGAGAGAGAGAGAGAGAGAAACAGACAGAGGCAGGGGGGCATGGTATGAAAGGGGGAGAGAGAGAGAATGGAGAGAGTGGAGCGTAGGAGAGAGACAGAGAGAAAAAGAAAAGAAAGAGACAGAGATACAGAAAGAAAGAGAGAGAGAGAGAGAGAGAGAGAAACAGACAGAGGCAGGGGGGCATGGTATGAAAGGGGGAGAGAGAGTGGAGCAGAGAGAATAAAGGTCATTGATTTCTCCTCAAACAGGAAATGATGTCTGAATGTATATTAATGTGGAGGTTGTACCAGATCTCCTGGATCTCCTCTTGGTCCTGGCGGTCCCATTGGACCAGGTTCTCCAGGTGGACCCTGAGAGAAGCAGCAGACAAAACACACACTGTATTCTACCACACACACACACACACACACAAGCTGAGACAGGTGCACACATGCTCAGTAGACGTTACCTCAGGGCCTGGGGGTCCACGGGGTCCTTCAATCAGAGTGCCCTACATACCACCAGAAACAATCAGTAGTCTTTCACACAAGATCAGCAGTGCAGTTCAAGTTCTGTAGCAGTGATTGATCTTTGCTTAGGCTCTTCACACCTCACTTGATCTCTACGTCTTTATGACCTCATCATGTAGCAGTTTGAATTGAACCAGTCAGGTCTTCGACGACCATCTCAGCACATCATCGTTACGTCTTACAACATCTCTCATTGCTTAATGTTCATGTACAGTTTTGGTAGAGTATGTGTAAATGATCTCACCAATCCTAAGACTGCAGGTTCTCCTTTCTCCCCCTTCTCTGGCGTGGCCAAACCCTGGAACCACAAACAAAGCAAGATGGATGAAGAACTGAGCAGTTACAGACAATAGACGAGTAGATAAACGAATACAGTAGGTGCTGGTAACACTTCTAATTAACAGACTGAGCTACTTTTTGGTGCACACGTTGTTTACCCAAGTAGTACATGTGTAAACACGGCCATGTACTCTCTGCAGAGCTTTGGGGTAAGATGAGCTGATGAAGATTTACTGAACACCTTTGTGTGAAGTTAAAGTGAATTTCTTCAGGAAGACATGAAGTGATGAAGCTCCATTAAACTTTTCCAGCCAACCAGGTCATACAACAACAACGGACATCAAGCTTAAAAGAATAAACCTGAGGAACGCTGCTGAACAAGTCAGGAACACAGCCTCTGATTGATCGACCAGTCAGGAACACAGCCTCTGATTGATCGACCAGTCAGGAACACAGCCTCTGATTGATCGACCAGTCAGGAACACAGCCTCTGATTGATCGACCAGTCAGGAACACAGCCTCTGATTGATCGACCAGTCAGGAACACAGCCTCTGATTGATCGACCAGTCAGGAACACAGCCTCTGATTGATCGACCAGTCAGGAACACAGCCTCTGATTGATCGACCAGTCAGGAACACAGCCTTTGATTGATCGACCAGTCAGGAACACAGCCTCTGATTGATCGACCAGTCAGGAACACAGCCTCTGATTGATCGACCAGTCAGGAACAAAGCCTCTGATTGATCGACCAGTCAGGAACACAGCCTCTGATTGATCGACCAGTCAGGAACACAGCCTCTGATTGATCGACCAGTCAGGAACACAGCCTCTGATTGATCGACCAGTCAGGAACACAGCCTCTTGATTGATCGACCAGTCAGGAACACAGCCTCTGATTGATCGACCAGTCAGGAACACAGCCTCTGATTGATCGACCAGTCAGGAACACAGCCTCTGATTGATCGACCAGTCAGGAACACAGCCTCTGATTGATCGACCAGTCAGGAACACAGCCTTTGATTGATCGACCAGTCAGGAACACAGCCTCTGATTGATCGACCAGTCAGGAACAAAGCCTCTGATTGATCGACCAGTCAGGAACACAGCCTCTGATTGATCGACCAGTCAGGAACACAGCCTCTGATTGATCGACCAGTCAGGAACACAGCCTCTGATTGATCGACCAGTCAGGAACACAGCCTCTGATTGATCGACCAGTCAGGAACACAGCCTCTGATTGATCGACCAGTCAGGAACACAGCCTCTGATTGATCGACCCAATCAGGAACACAGCCTCTGATTGATCGACCAGTCAGGAACAAAGCCTCTGATTGATCGACCAGTCAGGAACACAGCCTCTGATTGATCGACCAGTCAGGAACACAGCCTCTGATTGATCGACCAGTCAGGAACACAGCCTCTGATTGATCGACCAGTCAGGAACACAGCCTCTGATTGATCGACCAGTCAGGAACACAGCCTCTGATTGATCGACCAGTCAGGAACACAGCCTCTGATTGATCGACCAGTCAGGAACACAGCCTCTGATTGATCGACCAGTCAGGAACACAGCCTCTGATTGATCGACCAGTCAGGAACACAGCCTCTGATTGATCGACCAGTCAGGAACACAGCCTCTGATTGATCGACCAGTCAGGAACACAGCCACTGATTGATCGACCAGTCAGGAACACAGCCTCTGATTGATCGACCAGTCAGGAACACAGCCTCTGATTGATCGACCAGTCAGGAACACAGCCTCTGATTGATCGACCAGTCAGGAACACAGCCTCTGATTGATCGACCAGTCAGGAACACAGCCTCTGATTGATCGACCAGTCAGGAACACAGCCTCTGATTGATCGACCCAATCAGGAACACAGCCTCTGATTGATCGACCAGTCAGGAACAAAGCCTCTGATTGATCGACCAGTCAGGAACACAGCCTCTGATTGATCGACCAGTCAGGAACACAGCCTCTGATTGATCGACCAGTCAGGAACACAGCCTCTGATTGATCGACCAGTCAGGAACACAGCCTCTGATTGATCGACCAGTCAGGAACACAGCCTCTGATTGATCGACCAGTCAGGAACACAGCCTCTGATTGATCGACCAGTCAGGAACACAGCCTTTGATTGATCGACCAGTCAGGAACACAGCCTCTGATTGATCGACCAGTCAGGAACACAGCCTCTGATTGATCGACCAGTCAGGAACAAAGCCTCTGATTGATCGACCAGTCAGAACACAGCCTCTGATTGATCGACCAGTCAGGAACACAGCCTCTGATTGATCGACCAGTCAGGAACACAGCCTCTGATTGATCGACCAGGTCAGGAACACAGCCTCTGATTGATCGACCAGTCAGGAACACAGCCTCTGATTGATCGACCAGTCAGGAACACAGCCTCTGATTGATCGACCAGTCAGGAACACAGCCTCTGATTGATCGACCAGTCAGGAACACAGCCTCTGATTGATCGACCAGTCAGGAACACAGCCACTGATTGATCAACCAGTCAGGAACACAACCTCTAAGTATTCAACCAGTCAGGAACACAGCCTCTAAGTATTCAACCAGTCAGGAACACAGCCTCTGATTGATCGACCAGTCCGGAACACAGCCTCTGATTGATCGACCAGTCAGGAACACAGCCTCTGATTGATCGACCAGTCAGGAACACAGCCTCTGATTGATCGACCAGTCAGGAACACAGCCTTTGATTGATCGACCAGTCAGGAACACAGCCTCTGATTGATCGACCAGTCAGGAACACAGCCTCTGATTGATCGACCAGTCAGGAACAAAGCCTCTGATTGATCGACCAGTCAGGAACACAGCCTCTGATTGATCGACCAGTCAGGAAGACAGCCTCTGATTGATCGACCAGTCAGGAACACAGCCTCTGATTGATCGACCAGTCAGGAACACAGCCTCTGATTGATCGACCAGTCAGGAACACAGCCTCTGATTGATCGACCAGTCCGGAACACAGCCTCTGATTGATCGACCAGTCAGGAACACAGCCTCTGATTGATCGACCAGTCAGGAACACAGCCTCTGATTGATCGACCAGTCAGGAACACAGCCTTTGATTGATCGACCAGTCAGGAACACAGCCTCTGATTGATCGACCAGTCAGGAACACAGCCTCTGATTGATCGACCAGTCAGGAACACAGCCTCTGATAGGTGGACAGGTTAAGAACAAAAAGTCTAATTGATCAGAACGTCAGGAACACAGCCTGTTAAGTGACTAACCTGTCAGGAACACTGTCACTGATTAATCAACAAGTCAGGCTATGGATTCTGAATGGCTGACAAGCAAGGAGCACAGCCTGTGACTGGTCAACAAGTCAGAAACACTGCCTCTGATTGGTCAACATATCAGGAACACAGCCTCTGATTGATCAACAAGTCAGGCCACAGATTCTTAATGGCTGACGAGCAAGGAGCACAGCCTTCGACTGATCAACAGGTCAGAAACACTGCCTCTGATTGGTCGACAAGTCAGGAACACCACCTCTGACTGGTTACCAAATGAGGAACACAGTCTATGATTGGTCATCAAGTCAGGATCATTGCCACTGATTGGTCAACAAGTCAGTAACACAACTTCTGATAGGTCAACAAGTCAGGAACACAAATTCTGAATGGTCAACATATCAGGAACATTGCCTCTGACTGATTGACAATTTAGAAACACAGTCTCTGATCGATCAGCGAGTCAGGAACACTCTGATTGGTTAACACGCCAGGAACACAGCCTCTCATTTTCAGCAAGGCAGGAACGTGGCCTCTGATTGGTTGATAAGTCATAAACACAGCCACTAATTGGTGAACAAATCGGGAACTCAGTGTCCTATAATAAGTTTGAGTGATTATTAAGCTCATTAGATTGTAAAACGTTTTTCAGTCCTTTGGGATCAGTTTTAGTGGTGGGCTGAATTATTAATTTCTTTGGCCTTTATGAGATTAGTTGGAGTGATGAAACTCCAGTAAGGACATTTTGGCACATTTATTACCCAACATCAGGACTGGACCTCACTATGGCTCTTGAGAATGCAATAAAATAATCACAGAAATGTTCCAACATCTATTGCAAAGCCTTCCAAGAAGAGTAGATACTGTTTCTGCAGCAAAGTGGAAGAGGGGTTGTTCATCAAGCAGGTAACTTCTGAACATACTTCTGAGTACATAGACAAAAGGCAATTAGTAAGGAAGACACAGGGATATCAGAATGTTCTACCTGTCCATTCCAGAAGTCCCCTTCATTCCTGGTGGCCGGTCCATAGCGGTCGTCGTATTCCACATATTCTTCATACTCTATATACTCTGTCGTGTTATCCACTTCTTCATACTCCACTAACTGGGGCAGGACACAACACCACACCACATTTACAACAGATAAATAACCAGAGACACAGAAAACTTCCATTTTAGTTCAGTTCAAGCAGAGGTTCAGGAAATCTAACGTACACAGTGTTAGTCTTACCCCAGGTGTGGTCAATCAGCCAAGACAGGCCCATCTTTAGTTCTAAACTGGAGCTACGGAGCTAATGTTGCTAGAGATCTTTACCGTACAAACACTTCAGAAACTTTTCTCAACCTGGGGATGCACCAAATATGTCTTGGCTGATGGACTGATCTGAGTTTTTCATAGTTGGTACTAAATGAGTTAAGCCCAACCTAAGAAGTATAAACCCTCCATGAAAACGTACACAGTCATACATAAAAGTTTGCTCCAAAATTCTCAAATTCCAGGTTTATGGTAAGTGTAAATAAGTCACACATGGTTTAGCAGAACACACTTTCTGCCCGTGTTAATACACAGTTTATTTCATAAGTCGAAAATAAGGAAACCAGAAAATATAAAACTTTAGCAGGGCCCCATGTTATGTTTTATTATTTTTTCCAGAGTGTTTACTTCTGTAAATATACAGTAATTGTGTAGAAGTGTGTTCTCTGCAAATCATGTGTAACTTATTTACACTGGACACAAACATGGAAATTGGACTCACACAAGTGTAGAAAAATTAAAACAAATTAAAGCTGTATATTAATATACAACCATATTAATATACAAGGGCTGTTCAGATGTTCACATTTAAGATGTTTTCTTCAATATTTCAGGATATTAAATAATAACAGGTTCTAATTATCCATTAACATCATAATAATAATCATTATAATTAATAATATTCTGATTAGGAATACGAACCTCATAATCTGTGACGTTGGAGCCGCTAGTCACCGTGGAGACAGAGAGGTCACTGTAAATGTCATTGTATTGGTCATAGTCATAGTCCTCCACAACTGGTTTCCTGGGAACTTTCTCCACCTGCACACAGATAGGCACAATGTCATGACAACACAAGCCATGGTGATGCCACAACAGCAACTGTAAACAATAAACAAATACCATAAAAACAGACACCAGAACTACCGAAAAAGTGAGTAACAGAATATACAGAGAATTAAATAAATGTAAGTGAAGCTCCTGAATGGTCAGTGGAGCTGATAGACTGGACAGTGGATGTAGATACAAGGAGGTGGGTTTAGTGACTGTCAAATGTACTCTACGCCAACTCTACCGCTAGTTAAACTTTACCTCTACTAAAACTATACTCTAACTACACTCCAACTCTACCTCTACTAAAAACATACACTAACTCTACCACTAGTTAAACTTTACCTCTACGAAAACTATACTCTAACTACACTCCAACTCTACCTCTACTAAAAGCCTACACTAACTCTACCACTTAGTTTAAACTTTACCTCTACTAAAACCTATACTAACTCTATCGCTAGTAAAACTCTACCTCTACTAAAACCTACACTAACTCTACCACTAGTTAAACTTTACCTCTACAAAAACTATACTCTAACTACACTCCAACTCTACCTCTACTAAAACCTACACTAACTCTACCGCTAGTTAAACTTTACCTCTACTAAAACTATACTCTAACTACACTCCAACTCTACCTCTACTAAAAACATACACTAACTCTACCGCTAGTTAAACTTTACCTCTACGAAAACTATACTCTAACTACACTCCAACTCTACCTCTACTAAAAGCCTACACTAACTCTACCACTAGTTAAACTTTACCTCTACTAAAACCTATACTAACTCTATCGCTAGTAAAACTCTACCTCTACTAAAACCTACACTAACTCTACCACTAGTTAAACTTTACCTCTACAAAAACTATACTCTAACTACACTCCAACTCTACCTCTACTAAAACCTACACTAACTCTACCGCTAGTTAAACTTTACCTCTACGAAAACTATACTCTAACTACACTCCAACTCTTCCTCTACTAAAACCTACACTAACTCTACCGCTAGTTAAACCTTTCCTCTACGAAAACTATACTCTAACTACACTCCAACTCTTCCTCTACTAAAACCTACACTAACTCTACCGCTAGTTAAACTTTACCTCTACGAAAACTATACTCTAACTACACTCCAACTCTACCTCTACTAAAACCTACACTAACTCTATCGCTAGTAAAACTCTACCTCTACTAAAACCTACACTAACTCTACCGCTAGTTAAACTTTACCTCTACGAAAACTATACTCTAACTACACTCCAACTCTTCCTCTACTAAAACCTACACTAACTCTACCGCTAGTTAAACTTTACCTCTACGAAAACTATACTCTAACTACACTCCAACTCTACCTCTACTAAAACCTACACTAACTCTACCGCTAGTTAAACTTTACCTCTACGAAAACTATACTCTAACTACACTCCAACTCTACCTCTACTAAAACCTACACTAACTCTACCGCTAGTTAAACTTTACCTCTACGAAAACTATACTCTAACTACACTCCAACTCTACCTCTACTAAAACCTACACTAACTCTACCGCTAGTTAAACTTTACCTCTACGAAAACTATACTCTAACTACACTCCAACTCTAACTCTACTAAAAACCTACACTAACTCTACCGCTAGTAAAACTCTACCTCTACGAAAACTATACTCTAACTACACTCCAACTCTACCTCTACTAAAAACCTACACTAACTCTACCACTAGTAAAACTCTATCCCTACAAAAACTATACTCTAACTCTACTCCAATTCTACCTCTACTAAAACCTACACTAACTCTACAGCTAGTAAAACTCTATCCCTACAAAAACTATACTCTAACTCTACTCCAACTCTACCTCTACTAAAATTACACTCTAACTCTACTGCTAGTAAAACTCTACCTCTATGAAAATTTCACTACAATTCTACTCCAACTCTACATCTACTAAAATTTTACTCTAACTCTACTCCAACTCCACCTCCGCTAAAACTCTACTAATTCTAACTCTACTGAAATTTTAACTCTATTAAAACTCTAACTCTACTTAAACTCTACTCTAACTCTACTGAAACTAATTCTACTAAAACTCTACTCTGGCTATACTGTATACTGAGTCTACTGAGGCTACTCTGATATTACTGAAACTACTCTAATTCTACTGAAGCTACTCCACGGTAAATGCAACCCTTTAACTGTACTGTAACTCTACTAAAACTACTCTATATTAACTCCACTGTAACCACAATACTTTAACTGTACTGTAACTCTACTTAAACTACTCTATATTAACTCCTCTGTAACCACAATACTTTAACGGTACTGTAATTATATTTAAACTACCCTATATTAATTCCACTGTAACCACAACCCTTTAACTTTACTGTAACTCTACTAAAACTACTCTATATTAACTCCACTGTAATTACAATACTTTAACTGTACTGTAACTCTACTAAAACTACTCTATATTAACTCCACTGTAAGATTCAAGAGTTTTATTGTCATGTGTACACTGTACAATGAAATTCTTACTTTGCTGCTCCTCTATTCACCAATAGAGAAAGATAACAAAAGAAATAAAAATATATATATACAAAATATACAAAGTATAACAATATAAGTTGAAGAATAAAAGTATTTTTATAGTTAAAGAATAAAAAATAAAAGTTGTTTGTGCTTTTATGTGCAAGTATGAAGAGCAGCAGCCATAAAGTGCAAGTTGCAAGAAACAAATGTAAACAATAATGTTTGTGTAAGTAGTGAATGTAAACAGTATTCTGACAGTACAGTGAGTGTAAGGTGCAGTTTAAATCAGACCAGTTAAAACCAGTTCAGATAGAACTACAATAACTACAATACTTTAACTTTACTGTAACTATATTTAAACTACCCTATATTAATTCCACTGTAACCACAACCCTTTAACTTTACTGTAACTCTACTAAAACTACTCTATATTAACTCCACTGTAACTACAATACTTTAACTGTATTGTAACTCTACTTAAACTACTCTATATTATTTCCACTGTAACCACAACCCTTTAACTGTACTGTAACTCTACTTAAACTACTCTATATTATTTCCACTGTAACCACAATACTTTAACTGTACTGTAACTCTACTAAAACTACCCTATATTAATTCCACTGTAACCACAATACTTTAACTGTACTGTAACTCTACTAAAACTACTCTATATTAACTCCACTGTAACCACAATACTTTAACTGTACTGTAACTCTACTAAAACTACCCTATATTAATTCCACTGTAACACAACCCTTTAACTGTACTGTAACTCTACTAAAACTACTCTATATTAACTCCACTGTAACCACAATACTTTAACTGTACTGTAACTCTACTAAAACTACCCTATATTAATTCCACTGTAACACAACCCTTTAACTGTACTGTAATTATATTAAAACTACTCTTTATTAACTCCACTGTTACACAACCCTTTAACTGTACTGTAACTCTACTAAAACTACTCTATATTAACTCCACTGTAACACAACCCTTTAACTGTATTGTAACTCTAGTAAAACTACTCTATATTAATTATTGAAACTTTACTGCAATACTCTATTGAAACTTTACTGCAACATTATAAATCAGTCACTGAAACTCTTCACTAACTAGGCTGTAACTGAAATGTATGCAGAATTAAGATAAGAACAGATGTAGCACAGCATGGAGAACAGCGTGTGAGGCCTGCAGGAACATGTAGAGCTGAAGCTCTGACTCTTACATCATCTCTCAGTGCTGATCCAGAGACAGAGCCATAAATCTCGCACACACACACACACACACTGACATCACGACACACACAGCCAGACACTTATAAATCACGCACACACTGCAGGAGCTACCGGCTACACACACACACAAACACACACACACACACACACAGCGGAGATGGTTTTTGGCAGCTGTCCTCAGACAACATGTTCAACACCACAGACTAGCAGAGCCAACACAAATATCAACAGAAAGAGAGGGAGAGAGAAAGAGAGAGAAAGAGAGAGAGAGAGAGAGAGAGAGAGAGAGAGAGAGAGAGAGAGAGAGAGAGAGAGAATTTACCAATGAAACACACTGATTTGTGCAAAACCTTGAGCATATCTTGAGCTCCAGTTTGAAGAACAAAGTTAGGTTCCAGATTTCTCCTGGATGCCCCAGACATTGTATGAATGTATTCAGTTTCTTCAGCAGCAAATCTTGATTTAGCTTAATGAAGTACTGAGCAGTCAGTTGTTTAGGAGAAGCTTAGAAAGGGTTAAATAAACACACTGACGTATGGAAAAGCACTACTTACTCTATTAATACTGTTTAATATTAAATAATAAAGTGTAAAAGCACTACTTACTCTATTAATACTGATTAATATTTAATAATAAAGTGTAAAAGCACTACTAACTCTATTAACACTGTTTAATATTTAATAATAAAGTGTAAAAGCACTACTTACTCTATTAATACTGATTAATATTTAATAATAAAGTGTAAAAGCTCTACTTACTCTAATACTGTTTAATATTTAATAATAGTGTAAAAGCTCTACTTACTCTATTTATACTGTTTAATATTTAATAATAAAGTATAAAAGCACTACTAAATTCATGAATACTGTTTAATATTTAATAATAAAGTGTAAAAGCTCTACTTACTCTATTAATACTGTTTAATATTTAATAATATATTGTAAAAGCTCTACTTACACTATTAATGCTGTTTAATATTTAATAATAAAGTGTAAAAGCTCTACTTACTCTATTAATACTGATTAATATTTAATAATAAAGTGTAAAAGCTCTACTTACTCTATTAATACTGTTTAATATTTAATAATATATTGTAAAAGCTCTACTTACACTATTAATGCTGTTTAATATTTAACAATAAAGTGTCAAAGCACTACTTACTTTATTAATACTGTCTAATATTTACATAATAAAGTGTAAAAGCTCTACTTAATCTATTAATACTGATTAATATTTAATAATAAAGTGTAAAAGCTCTACTTACTCTATTAATACTGTTTAGTGTTTAATAATAAAGTGTAAAAGCTCTACTTACTCTATTAATACTGTTTAATATTTAATAATAAAGTGTAAAAGCACTACTCACTCTATTAATACTGGTTAATATTTAATAATAAAATGTAAAATTATTACTTACTCTATTAATACTCTTTAATATTTAATATTAAAGTGTTATAGCTCTACTTACTCTATTAATTCTGTTTAATATTTAAATAATAGTGTTTACTGAGTTAATGCTGTCTGAAAAAAATGCTTAAAATCTAAAATATCTTGTTACAACTGCAACATATTAATATGAAATATACTTTAAATGCAAAATATTGATAGAAACAATACTTTTAATCCAAAATATTAATAGTAACAATACTTTAAACACAAAATATTAATAGAGACAATACTACAAACCAAAATATTAATGGGCTAATTCTTTAAACCCAAATTAGTTGAGAGGGACAATACTTTAAACACAAAATATTAATAGGGACAATACTTTAAAATCAACATATTAATAGGGATAATTTTTGAAACCGAAACATTAATGGGGCAATTATTTAAACCCAAAATACTAATTAGTGTAATACTTTAAACCCAAAATACTAATTAGGGTAATACTTTAAACCCAAATTATTAATAGGGAGAATACTTTAAAACCAAAATATTAAATGGGGCATTTCTTTAAACCCAAAATATTAATAGGGACAATACTTTAAATCCAGAATATTGGTTGGAACATGTCCGTGCTACAGCTGCAGTTTTTAGATGCAAATGTATAAATAATAAAATGTTTTATAATAATATCATATAATATAACAATAATAATAATATAAGGCATTATAATTATTGTATGTAAATTAATAATGTAATAATAAGTGTTGTTTTTAATAATTTTATTTCCCAAGGGACTAAAACTCTTGCACAGCACTGCAACTTGATCTATAGTGGTCTCAGAATTTGACATTCTCCTGTTAAACCTCTTTCACTGCATGAACAAAGATCTAATCCCACACAATCCCTACTCTTATACAAACTCAATTTTTTATTCTCAATATTTCTATTACTTATCACTATGATAAATGTGATATCAGTAAACCAGCAAATTGAAATCGACTATAATTTAATAAGATATTACCTAAAATCCAGCAGGACAGTTTTTATCTTTGTTTTGTGATAAAATTGTTTAAAAAAGTCTTGTTAAATATTATTTAACACTTTAGTACGACCTTAATATTAGGTAATATGTAGGTGAGAGTAGGCTGGGTTTACCTCCTCAGGGTCCAGTAATAGGCTGCTGTAAGGGAGGGCGGAGTCACAGTCAGGAATGTAGTTCATACAGTAATCTGCAGCAGCGCTGGGGTCTGGAGATATCAACAACTGCTGGATCTCTCCCTGTAACACACACAAACATTAATATACATACATACGCCATGTCTTACTGTAAACTGCTGTAGACTGAATGGGTGGAGCTAAACTGCTGCAGACTGAATGGGTGGAGCTAAACTGCTGTAGGCTGAATGGGTGGAGCTAAACTGCTGTAGATTGAATGGGTGGAGCTAAACTGCTGTAGGCTGAATGGGTGGAGCTAAACTGCTGTAGGCTGAATGGGTGGAGCTAAACTGCTGTTGATGCTCCACAGACATTAACACTCTACAAAGTGGGACTGTTTGTTCCTGCAGTGTGTATGTTGTCCACCAGGGGCACTGCACTGCCTGCTCAGCTGTCTGAATGAAGTTTCTCAAAGAAAAGAGTGAAAGTTTCTCGTTCCAGTGTTACGACACAAGTATCAACGTGCAGGACAGTCAGTCCTCACACATTCCACACAGAACGAAAGCCTGTCAGGTATGACGTTTCACACACACACACACACACACACACACACACACACACACACACACACACACACACACACACACACACACTCACACACACACACACACACAAACTAGCAACACATACAGTAACACATACAGTAACACATACAGAGTGTTTGACTTTACCAGAATACATGCAATCTGGACTATGTAATCTAAATCTAAGTACATGCAATCTGGACTATGTAATCTAAATCTAAGTACATGCAATCTGGACTATGTAATCTAAATCTAAGTACATGCAATCTGGACTATGTAATCTAAATCTAAGTACATGCAATCTGGACTATGTAATCTAAATCTAAGTACATGCAATCTGGACTATGTAATCTAAATCTAAGTACATGCAATCTGGACTATGTAATCTAAATCTAAGTACATGCAAACTCAAATACATGTCATTTTAATCATGCATGTATGTAATCTGATGTACTTGTAATATATCATATAGTCAAAATTTAAGCACATGCAATCTTTGGATTTGAATCGAAATTTAACCAAACATTAAATACATTTCTTATAACAAATAATCAGTAATGATTACATGGCACAGTTATATGACTGAATATAATTTGAATATAATTTGAATATAATTTGAATATAATTTGAATATAACACCGGCTATGACATGTTTATGGCACGACTTTGTCAGTGTTATATAGCAGTTACATCCAATTACATTATAATATAATATAATAATAATATAATATAATATAATATAATAAAACTCTTACATCTCTCAGAATATTTTTAAAAATTGACTTCTTCTCATTTTTAGCATTCGCAAGTAAACAATCCTGAAAACCCCCTCTGCCCCCCACGTCCCTGCACTCACACACTCCACCCACCTCAAACACTTCCTCGTCCAGTAGGCGTGTCCCAAACACAGTGACCCCCTCAGTGCTGACCTTGGGGTCATCACCTCTGAGGAGGTCCAGGGTTGTGAACTTTTTGCAGTCGAGGTAGAGAGTGACCTTCTTATCCTTCACGCTGTACGCCAGCCTGTGCCATCTGCAAGGTTACAAATCAAAGAAGGGTTTAATTACTTCTATTACTACTACTACTACTGCTACTATAACTACTACTACTTCTACTACTTCTACTACTACTTCTACTACTTCTACTACTACTTCTACTACTTCTACTACTACTACTACTACTAATACTAATAATAATACTTCTACTACTACAACAACAACTACTACTACTACTACTACTACTACTACTACTACTACTAATAATAATAATAATAATAATAATAATAATAATAATAATAATAATTTAGGTAATAAAAATTCTTAAATGTTCACTGAACATGACTACCTTGCCAATAGCACATCAGGCTATTAGTCAATAGTCAGTATCTAATTAGCATATTTATGGAATACTTTCTAAACTTCTCCTGTTGTTTACATTCTTAAATGGTCACTTGCTTCATCATTTAAGCAGAAGAACATTCGAAGGTTGGTCATAATTACAGTGTGTCAATGACAGCCGACAGTTGACGTGGACCAATCACTGATGATCTCATTAATAAAACCAACAAGCTGCTTTAAACAATCCATGATGAAGCCAAACTCCAGAGGTCAGTCAGTCAAGTGTGATGTGTCCTTTCCAACGAGCCCTGGATCGCATTTCTAGCCTTCACGGAAGCAGAGACTCAGACCCGAGACATTTGTGTCCTACTTAGGCTCAGCTTAGACGGTCCAGAGAGCCTGAGAAACTTTTCAGCTGACCACTACACCACCATACCAACCACTACACCACCGTACTGACCACTACACCACCATACTAACCACTACACCACCGTACTAACCATTACACCACCATACTAACCACTACACCACCATACTAACCACTACACCACCATACTAACCATTACACCACTACTAACCACTACACCACCATACTAACCACTACACCACCATACTGACCACTACACCACCATACTAACCACTACACCACCATACTAACACTACACCACCATACTGACCACTACACCACCATACTAACCACTACACCACCATACTAACCACTACACCACCGTACTGAACACTACACCACCATACTGACCACTACACCACCATACTAACCACTACACCACCATACTAACCACTACACCACATATACCACTACACCACCATACTAACCACTACACCACCATACTAACCATTACACCACCGTACTAACACACTACACCACCATACTAACCACTACACCACCGTATAACCACTACACCACCATAATAACCCCTACACCACCGTACTGACCACTACACCACCATACTAACCACTACACCACCATACTAACCACTACACCACCTACTAACCACTACACCACCATACTGACCTCTACACCACCATACTAACCACTACACCACCATACTAACCATTACACCACCGTACTAACCATTACACCACCGTACTAACCACTACACCACCGTACTAACCACTACACCACCGTAGTAACCACTACACCACCATACTGACCACTACACCACCGTACTGACCACTACACCACCATACTAACCACTACACCACCATACTAACCACTACACCACCGCACTAACCACTACACCACCGTACTGACCACTACACCACCATACTAACCACTACACCACCATACTAACCACTACACCACCATACTAACCACTACACCACCGTACTAACCACTACACCACCGTACTGACCACTACACCACCGTACTGACCACTACACCACCATACTAACCACTACACCACCGTACTAACCATTACACCACCGTACTAACCACTACACCACCGTACTAACCACTACACCACCGTACTAACCACTACACCACCGTAGTAACCACTACACCACCATACTGACCACTACACCACCGTACTGACCACTACACCACCATACTAACCACTACACCACCGTACTAACCACTACACCACCGTACTAACCACTACACAGTAAGTGATAGAGTGATACTGTTGTCACCACCAGCTGAGCTTCTTCTGATATAAAGTATCTTATCACTCTGTAAACTGAGCAGACACGGTTACATAGACGTCCATGTTGATTTCCCCTGTTTTCTGTTTTCTCTCTGAAACACCAGCTTAAAGCTGCTTTATAGGCAATAAAACAACAAAGCTTCCTGTTATGGTCCGACAGCAGATGTGTCACTGCTGTAGGCTCAAACGAACACGTTATTATTGTAGCAAACAGAGGAACTGACTGTTACTTCAGCAGAGAACAATGCTGACATCAGAGCTTCAGACAAAATACTGATAGAAACTAAAGACGAAATAAAAACTCTTTTAATTCTATTTATATACTGTGTTATATTGACTCTGTCAAGCCTCACACTACTAATTAACTACTATTATTTTGTTATTATTACTATAAACAATAGCAATTAGGGGAAATCAAGCAGATGTATTTCAAACCACTTCTCTCTGTGAATTACACATCATCATTTTTACCAGGGCTGGACTGGTAATCTGGCGTGCTGGGCATTTGCCTGGTGGGCCGACAGTCCTCAGGGGCCCATGCTGTTGGATTTTTTTTTCTTCCCTTTTGAAGAGACCGGACCACAATTTAGAGGGGGCGGCCCATTGGCCCATCGTTTCAGTGATGAGCGTGTGTGTAGGAGAGGCATCATGGAGCGGCAGAAGCTGTGTATGAAGAGACTGAAGAGTGTCACTGTAGATGAAGAGTGTCACTTTAGAAGAAGAGTGTCACTTTAGATGAAGAGTGTTACTGTAGATGAAGAGTGTTACTGTAGATGAAGAGTGTCACTGTAGATGAAGAGTGTTACTGTAGATGAAGAGTGTTACTTTAGATGAAGAGTGTTACCGTAGATGAAGAGTGTCACTGTAGATTAAGAGTGTCACTTTAGATGAAGAGTGTTACTGTAGATTAAGAGTGTCACTTTAGATGAAGAGTGTTGCTGTAGATGAAGAGTGTTACTTTAGATGAAGAGTGTTACTGTAGATGAAGTGTCACTGTAGTTGAAGAGTGTTGTTGTAGATGAAGAGTGTCACTGTAGATGAAGAGTGTTACTGTAGATGAAGAGTGTTACTTTAGATGAAGTGTGTTACTGTAGGTTAAGAGTGTCACTGTAGATGAAGAGTGTTACTGTAGATGAAGAGTGTTACTGTAGATGAAGAGTGTCACTGTAGATGAAGAGTGTTACTTTAGATGAAGTGTGTTACTGTAGGTTAAGAGTGTCACTGTAGATGAAGAGTGTTACTGTAGATGAAGAGTGTTACTTTAGATGAAGTGTGTTACTGTAGGTTAAGAGTGTCACTGTAGATGAAGAGTGTTACTGTAGATGAAGAGTGTTACTGTAGATGAAGAGTGTCACTGTAGATGAAGAGTGTTACTTTAGATGAAGAGTGTTACTGTAGATTAAGAGTGTCACTGTAGATGAAGAGTGTTACTGTAGATGAAGAGTGTCACTGTAGATGAAGAGTGTCACTGTAGATGAAGAGTGTTACTTTAGATGAAGTGTCACTGTAGTTGAAGAGTGTTGCTGTAGATGAAGAGTGTCACTGTAGATGAAGAGTGTTACTGTAGATGAAGAGTGTTACTTTAGATGAAGTGTGTTACTGTAGGTTAAGAGTGTCACTGTAGATGAAGAGTGTTACTGTAGATGAAGAGTGTCACTGTAGATGAAGAGTGTTACTGTAGATGAAGAGTTACTTTAGATGAAGAGTGTTACTGTAGATTAAGAGTGTCACTGTAGATGAAGAGTGTTACTGTAGATGAAGAGTGTCACTGTAGATGAAGAGTGTTACTGTAGATGAAGAGTGTCACTGTAGGTGAAGAGTGTTACTTTAGATGAAGAGTGTTACTGTAGATGAAGAGTGTTACTGTAGATGAAGAGTGTCACTGTAGATGAAGAGTGTTACTGTAGATGAAGAGTGTTACTGTAGATTAAGAGTGTTACTGTAGATGAAGAGTGTCACTGTAGATGAAGAGTGTTACTGTAGATGAAGAGTGTCACTGTAGATGAAGAGTGTTACTTTAGATGAAGAGTGTTACTGTAGATGAAGAGTGTCACTGTAGATGAAGAGTGTTACTGTAGATGAAGAGTGTCACTGTAGATGAAGAGTGTCACTGTAGATGAAGAGTGTCACTGTAGATGAAGAGTGTTACTTTAGATGAAGAGTGTTACTGTAGATGAAGAGTGTCACTGTAGATGAAGAGTGTTACTTTAGATGAAGAGTGTTACTGTAGATGAAGAGTGTTACTGTAGATGAAGAGTGTTACTTTAGATGAAGTGTGTTACTGTAGGTTAAGAGTGTCACTGTAGATGAAGAGTGTTACTGTAGATGAAGAGTGTTACTGTAGATGAAGAGTGTCACTGTAGATGAAGAGTGTTACTTTAGATGAAGTGTGTTACTGTAGGTTAAGAGTGTCACTGTAGATGAAGAGTGTTACTGTAGATGAAGAGTGTTACTTTAGATGAAGTGTGTTACTGTAGGTTAAGAGTGTCACTGTAGATGAAGAGTGTTACTGTAGATGAAGAGTGTTACTGTAGATGAAGAGTGTTACTTTAGATGAAGAGTGTTACTGTAGATTAAGAGTGTCACTGTAGATGAAGAGTGTTACTGTAGATGAAGAGTGTCACTGTAGATGAAGAGTGTCACTGTAGATGAAGAGTGTTACTTTAGATGAAGTGTCACTGTAGTTGAAGAGTGTTGCTGTAGATGAAGAGTGTCACTGTAGATGAAGAGTGTTACTGTAGATGAAGAGTGTTACTTTAGATGAAGTGTGTTACTGTAGGTTAAGAGTGTCACTGTAGATGAAGAGTGTTACTGTAGATGAAGAGTGTCACTGTAGATGAAGAGTGTTACTGTAGATGAAGAGTGTTACTGTAGATGAAGAGTTACTTTAGATGAAGAGTGTTACTGTAGATGAAGAGTGTCACTGTAGATGAAGAGTGTTACTGTAGATGAAGAGTGTCACTGTAGATGAAGAGTGTTACTGTAGATGAAGAGTGTCACTGTAGGTGAAGAGTGTTACTTTAGATGAAGAGTGTTACTGTAGATGAAGAGTGTCACTGTAGATGAAGAGTGTTACTGTAGATGAAGAGTGTCACTGTAGATGAAGAGTGTTACTGTAGATGAAGAGTGTTACTGTAGATGAAGAGTGTCACTGTAGATGAAGAGTGTTACTTTAGATGAAGAGTGTTACTGTAGATTAAGAGTGTAGTAAGAGTGTCACTGTAGATGAAGAGTGTTACTGTAGATGAAGAGTGTCACTGTAGATGAAGAGTGTTACTTTAGATGAAGAGTGTTACTGTAGATGAAGAGTGTCACTGTAGATGAAGAGTGTTACTGTAGATGAAGAGTGCCACTGTAGATGAAGAGTGTTACTGTAGATGAAGAGTGTCACTGTAGATGAAGAGTGTTACTGTAGATGAAGAGTGTCACTGTAGATGAAGAGTGTTACTTTAGATGAAGAGTGTTACTGTAGATGAAGAGTGTCACTGTAGATGAAGAGTGTTACTTTAGATGAAGAGTGTTACTGTAGATGAAGAGTGTTACTGTAGATGAAGAGTGTCACTGTAGATGAAGAGTGTTACTTTAGATGAAGAGTGTTACTGTAGATGAAGAGTGTCACTGTAGATGAAGAGTGTCACTGTAGATGAAGAGTGTTACTTTAGATGAAGAGTGTTACTGTAGATGAAGAGTGTCACTGTAGATGAAGAGTGTCACTGTAGATGAAGAGTGTTACTTTAGATGAAGAGTGTTACTGTAGATGAAGAGTGTCACTGTAGATGAAGAGTGTTACTTTAGATGAAGAGTGTTACTTAGATGAAGAGTGTTACTGTAGATGAAGAGTGTCACTGTAGATGAAGAGTGTCACTGTAGATGAAGAGTGTTACTTTAGATGAAGAGTGTTACTGTAGATGAAGAGTGTTACTGTAGATGAAGAGTGTTACTGTAGATGAAGAGTTACTGATAAGATGTACTGTAGATGAAGAGTGTTACTGTAGATGAAGAGTGTTACTTTAGATGAAGAGTGTTACTGTAGATGAAGAGTGTTACTGTAGATGAAGAGTGTCACTGTAGATGAAGAGTTTCGCTGTAGATGCTGTAGATGCTGTAAGATCACAGACATGTTCTCTGCTGTAGCCTCCACGTCCTCTGTGACAGCAGAGCTCCAGGTTGATAACACAGAGACTTTGAGGTGATGGAGGTAACGTTAGCTCTGTTACATGAGGATGATGAGTAACTGTGATTGATTAGTATCAGTATTTATTGGTATTTGCGTACTTCCCAAATTCTGGCAGCCACATACGACACCTTCGTCTGATAGAATAGTACACGGTTAGGGCTGAGAAGTGTTGGAGGAGCAGCAAGTACCTATTTTAGGCTACATCATAGTGTTTTAGCTATTTAGGCTAAAGGTGTGTTGAAAGGCTGCATGGTAGTTTGAGTTTGTAGCCTCTATGCTGCGGTTCAACATGTTTTAAAACCACTTAAACAAGTGAAATAACTGATCTTAAAACTGATAAAAGATAAAAGCTTTGCAGTTTAAGTTTTACTAAAGTAAGTGTATAAAAGTATTATTAGTAAAAGGTATGCCTGCACTGTCTTAGTGTTAAATGCTGATGTGTTGAATGAGTTCACAAAGCAGCCCTGTCTGTTTTTTAGTCTGATCTAAATGCAGGTTATAGCTTTTTCAAGGAGGAGCAGATTTTAACCTGAAGAATTAGAATTGAGCTGCAATATCAGAGAAATTCAGTAAATACATATGAGTAGATAAAAGTGCTGGAACTACAGTATGTGTAAATTTACTTATTTGTTTCCACAATGGCTATTTATATTCTAAAGTAATAATTCACTGTAAATTTCTAATAAGGCAAAAGTTTTTTTTAAATATGATGCTGTTAATAATTATTATATGATAATACTAAAATACATTCTTTTGCAGAACACATACATCATTTACTGGTTGGCTGTGCCCCGCTAATTATTACGATCTAGTCTGAGCCAAAAATGCCAGGGTCGATTTTCTGTCCCAGTCCAGCCCTGATTTTTACATGTAATTAAAAAGTTAACAATGAATTATGTAGTTCTGTGAAACATTCTGAATGAACATTTTTAGGTTTTCACTTTTGTCTTTATTCACTTTATTTTGTCTTTATATAAAACCCAATTTTAATAATTATAAAAGTCATAACATAGTAAGATTACAGCAGTACTGAGTGCAGACAAGATTAATACTTTTTAAATTTTGTTAAATATAAAATAGTAGTTTGGACATCAAATAAAATATATCCCATTAAATGCATAGTTATGTAAATATATTTCAGTAAGTATAAATATAAAAAGTATTTAAATGTTATGTATTTTACAGAACTAAAAATATAAACTTTAATAAGTATTTAAATGTTATATATTTTATAGAAGTGTAAATATAAACTATAATAAGTATTTAAACGTTATGTATTTTATAGAAGTGTAAATATATACTATAATAAAGACATAAATGTAATGTATTTTATAGAATTATAAATATAAACTTTAATAAATATATGAATGTATAAATATAAGAAGTATAAATATAAAATATAATAAAATTTAAATGTTATGTATTTTATAGAATTATAAATATAAAGTATAATAATTATTTCAGTGTTATGTATTTTATAGAAGTATAAATATAAACTTTAATAAATATATGAATGTTATGTATTTTAGAAACGTATACATATAAAATACAATACAATTTAAACGTTATGTATTTTATAGAGTTATAAATATAACGTATAATAATTATTTCATTGTTATGTATTTTATAGAAGTATAAATATAAACTATAATAAGTATTTCAATGTTATGTATTTTATAGAAGTATAAATATAAACTATAATAACAATATAAATGTTATGTATTTTATTAATGTATAAATATAAACCATAATAAGGACTTAAATGTTATGTATTTTATTAATGTATAAATATAAACTTTAGTAAGTATTTAGATGTTATGTAATTTAAAAAAGTATAAATTTCTACTTCAGTAAGTATTTAAATGTTATGTATTTTATAGAAGTATGAATATGAACTATAAGATCTATTTAAATGTTATGTAATTTATAGAGTATACATTTTAACTTTAATAAGTATATAAATAATAAGTATTTACAAAAGTATAAATATAAACTATAATAAAGATTTAAAAGTTATGTATTTTATAGAAATATAAATATTACCTAGAAAATACATAAGAAACTAGAAAAAAGTGATTGTGCAGCTTAAGCTTGCGAGGGTGGCTATCATTATATATTACTTGGTTATTAACGTGTTACTAATAGTTTCATCATGATAATCATGATAATAATATAGGTAATTGTATGAAATACAAACTGTATTTCATTCACAGTCAGACTTAGAATTCCTGAGTTGGGACAAAAACACACCAAAAAACAGGAGAAAACAATATACATTGTATAATAACAGTGTAATTATGTGAACTGCAGTGAGATCAGCTCAAACACTCACTTTCCGTCGGCCACGTTGACCTTGAAGATGGGGTATTCGGGAGGGGTGGGCTGACCGTTCTGATCTTCATACAGCAGCACTGGAGAGCGTCCGAGCTCTAGCCCGAACTGCTGGACTCCGTTAGGGTCATAGACTGATAGCAGGAAACACTGAGCACCGCGCCGAGGACGAACGGTCACCAGCACCGAGAAATCCACCGGAAACTCGGAGTCTGTAACACAAACATAAACGACTGACCGCTGACTGACCAGCTCAGATTTGTTCAGTTCCTTCTGGGAATATTTCAATTTGAGGCTTATATCTTCATCAGGTTCTGAACTATGTAGTGTTTGCCAGCAGAAGACAAGCTGGTACATTAATAAGCTAACCCGGAGCAGTGGGGTGAGCCTTTCTGACCCCTCCTCACTGGTCAGACATCTTTCCAGAGTTTATTTTATATGAATGAAACACATACAAATCTCTGGATCATGTCCAGAACCTTGAATACCGAGATTCTAATAATTCACTTTATTAGAAACACCTACCTTGTAATTCCATTAGCGGGCCACTTTATTAGAAACACCAAACTTGTACTTCTACTGACTGACTGGAAGTTCAAATCACTTCTTGGTCTGCTGCTCTGGTTATGAACTTTGTCTTTGGTTTCTGCTCACTAGGTTTGAATCTGTGGGTTATTATTCTGTGTATTGATCTTTTGAAGGACATCCTTGTCTTGATCTTGCCTTTGGTGGTCTAATACACCTGCACTTGACCACCGATTCCTGTGGTGGATTCTTGAGTGACAATAAAAATTAAGGTCATTTGGACGTCCTCTCCTAATTGGTCTAGTCTGCAGTCTCAAGTTTCTCAAGAAGGTATTTCAGAAAAAAACTTTGACTACTGATGAATGAAAACACCTAAATACAATGTATAGAACCTTAATATCACTGATTGGACTGGCCACTCCAGAGTCCAGAATCTCAACACCACTGAATGGACTGACCACCCCAGAGTTCAGAACCTCAACACCACTGAATGGACTGACCACCCTAGATTCCAAATCCTCAAAACAACTGAATGGACTGACCACCCCAGATTCCAAATCCTCAACACAACTGAATAGACTGACCACCTCAGAGTCCAGAACCTCAACTCCACTGAATGGACTGACCACCTCACAGTCCAGAACCTCAACACCAATGAATGGACTGACCACCCCAGAGTTCAGAACCTCAACACCAGTGAATGGACTGACCACCCCAGAGTCCAGAACCTCAACACCACTGAATGGACTGACCACCCCAGAGTCCAGAACCTCAACACCACTGAATGGACTGACCACCTCACAGCCCAGAACCTCAACACCAATGAATGGACTGACCACCCCAGAGTCCAGAACCTCAACACCACTGAGTGGACTGACCACCCCAGAGTTCAGAACCTCACATTACTGTGTGTGTTTGGGGTTGTTTGGATGGTGAAAAGCAGAAGCAGCTTCTAAGACTGAACTTTGGAGGTGAGAGGTTTAAGGAACTGAAAGAGTGGAAACAATAAACACCTGTTATGATCTGAAGCTGTTGATGTGTTTGTGGAGGTTACATACCAGGAAAGAGCTGCTTGGTTGGAACACTGACTTGTATCTTCTTATTGATCTTATAGGCTAGATCCACCTCCTCCAGGCCACGCCTACTTGTGCAAAGCCCCGCCTCTAACGACACACCCTCCATTTTGTCTGATAATTCCAAAATCTTCAGCACGTCGATGTGATTGGCTGTAAGAGAAGAAAGAAGAACGATCAGTTTAAAGTAGGTCTGTGTTCACTGTGGAGCTCCATGACCAGCAAACCTGTTTAGATACTTTCAAACACTTTATTAGAAACACCCACCTTGTACTTACACCAACTGGCCACTTTATTAGAAACACCCACCTTGTACTTACACCAACTGGCCACTTTATTAAAAACACCCACCTTGTGCTTCCTCTAACTGGCCACTTTATTAAAAACACCCACCTTGTGCTTCCACTAACTGGCCACTATATTAGAAACATCCACCTTGTTCTTCCACTAACTGGCCACTTTATTAGAAACACCAACCTTGTGCTTCCAATAAAGTGGCCACTCACACAGTCTAGAATTCATGTTCTCTGCTGTACATGCACACACATGTATATATAGAGGAGTCGACAACTGACTGGCAGTTCAAACATACACTACACGCTGACAGTGCACAGCAAGAATTTCAAATATCTCACATACATGAAATTGTAGGTCCATCTGTGAGTGTGTGCTGCTGTGCAGAGTGTAGAACATGCTCTCACACACACACACACACACACACACACACACACACACACACACACACATTCACACACACACACACACACACACACACACACACACACACACACACACACACAGACACACACACAGACACACACACACATTCACAAACATATGCCATCAATTAGGCAGTGCAGTTAAATACTATCAAATAAACCTGCTCACTGAGACACAAAGCTCTGTTAGTATATAACACGGAGCATGTCAACACACACCCACTCACTCAGACATGTCCCAGCATTCAGCGTCTTTACACCACCCGACAAAGCTTCAGTTCTTTCCTGTTTCAACTCACATCTACTGTAACCAGATAGCAGAGCAGTTTATAAAACTATTAATACACTTATACATTCAGCAGCAGTACAGTTTATAAAACTATTAATACAATTATACACTCCACTGCAGTACAGTTTATAAATCTATTAATATACTTATACATTCAACTGCAGTACAGTTTATAAAACTATTAATACACTTATACATTCAGCAGCAGTACAGTTTATAAAACTATTAATGCAATTATACACTCCACTGCAGTACAGTTTATAAATCTATTAATACACTTATACATTCAGCAGCAGTACAGTTTATAAAACTATTAATACACTTATACATTCAGCAGCAGTACAGTTTATAAAACTATTAATACACTTATACATTCAGCAGCAGTACAGTTTATAAATCTATTAATACACTTATACATTCAGCAGCAGTACAGTTTATAAAACTATTAATACACTTATACATTCAGCAGCAGTACAGTTTATAAAACTATTAATACAATTATACACTCCACTGCAGTACTGTTTATAAATCTATTAATATACTTATACATTCAACTGCAGTACAGTTTATAAATCTATTAATACACTTATACATTCAGCAGCAGTACAGTTTATAAATCTATTAATACACTTATACATTCAGCAGCAGTACAGTTTATAAAACTATGAATACAATTACACACTCCACTGCAGTACAGTTTATAAATCTATTAATATACTTATACATTCAACTGCAGTACAGTTTATAAAACTATTAATACAATTATACACTCCACTGCAGTACAGTTTATAAATCTATTAATATACTTATACATTCAACTGCAGTACAGTTTATAAAACTATTAATACAATTATACACTCCACTGCAGTACAGTTTATAAATCTATTAATATACTTATACATTCAACTGCAGTACAGTTTATAAAACTATTAATACAATTATACACTCCACTGCAGTACAGTTTATAAATCTATTAAAATACTTATACATTCAACTGCAGTACAGTTTATAAAACTACTAATGCAATTATACACTCCACTGCAGTACAGTTTATAAAACTATTTATATACTTATAAATTCCCCTGGATGCAGTGCAGTTAATAAATCTATTAATATACTTATACATTCAACTGCAGTACAGTTTATAAATCTATTAATACACTTATACATTCAGCAGCAGTACAGTTTATAAACCTATTAATACACTTATACATTCAGCAGCAGTACAGTTTATAAAACTATTAATACACTTATACATTCCACTGGATGCAGTGCAGTTTATAAATCGATTAATATACTTATACATTCCACTGCAGTACAGTTTATAAAACTATTAATATACTTATACATTCCACTGGATGCAGTGCAGTTTATAAATCGATTAATCTACTTATACATTCCACTGCAGTACAGTTTATAAAACTATTAATATACTTATACATTCCACTGGATGCAGTGCAGTTTATAAATCGATTAATATACTTATACATTCCACTGCAGTACAGTTTATAAAACTATTAATACACTTTTACATTCCACTACTAATGCAATTATACACTCCACTGCAGTACAGTTTATAAATCTATTAATACAATTATACATTCAGCTGCAGTACAGTTTATAAATCTATTAATACAATTATACATTCAACTGCAGTACAGTTTATAAAACTATTAATATACTCATTCATTCAACTGCAGTACAGTTTATAAATCTATTAATACAATTATACACTCCACTGCAGTACAGTTTATAAATCTATTAATATACTTATACATTCCACTGCAGTACAGTTTATAAAACTATTAATACACTTTTACATTCCACTACTAATGCAATTATACACTCCACTGCAGTACAGTTTATAAATCTATTAATACAATTATACATTCAGCTGCAGTACAGTTTATACATCTATTAACAATATACACTCCACGCAGTACAGTTTATAAATCTATTAATATACTTATACATTCAACTGCAGTACAGTTTATAAAACTATTAATACAATTATACACTCCACTGCAGTACAGTTTATAAATCTATTAATATACTTATACATTCAACTGCAGTACAGTTTATAAAACTATTAATACAATTATACACTCCACTGCAGTACAGTTTATAAATCTATTAATATACTTATACATTCAACTGCAGTACAGTTTATAAAACTATTAATACAATTATACACTCCACTGCAGTACAGTTTATAAATCTATTAAAATACTTATACATTCAACTGCAGTACAGTTTATAAAACTACTAATGCAATTATACACTCCACTGCAGTACAGTTTATAAAACTATTTATATACTTATAAATTCCCCTGGATGCAGTGCAGTTAATAAATCTATTAATATACTTATACATTCAACTGCAGTACAGTTTATAAATCTATTAATATACTTATACATTCCACTGGATGCAGTGCAGTTTATAAATCGATTAATTACACTTATACATTCAGCAGCAGTACAGTTTATAAAACTATTAATACACTTATACATTCCACTGGATGCAGTGCAGTTTATAAATCGATTAATATACTTATACATTCCACTGCAGTACAGTTTATAAAACTATTAATATACTTATACATTCCACTGGATGCAGTGCAGTTTATAAATCGATTAATCTACTTATACATTCCACTGCAGTACAGTTTATAAAACTATTAATATACTTATACATTCCACTGGATGCAGTGCAGTTTATAAATCGATTAATATACTTATACATTCCACTGCAGTACAGTTTATAAAACTATTAATATACATTCCTACTGCAATTATACACTCCACTGCAGTACAGTTTATAAATCTATTAATACAATTATACATTCAGCTGCAGTACAGTTTATAAATCTATTAATACAATTATACATTCAACTGCAGTACAGTTTATAAAACTATTAATATACTCATTCATTCAACTGCAGTACAGTTTATAAATCTATTAATACAATTATACACTCCACTGCAGTACAGTTTATAAATCTATTAATATACTTATACATTCCACTGCAGTACAGTTTATAAAACTATTAATACATTTACATTCCACTACTAATGCAATTATACACTCCACTGCAGTACAGTTTATAAATCTATTAATACAATTATACATTCAGCTGCAGTACAGTTTATACATCTATTAATACAATTATACATTCCACTGGACTGCTGTACATTTTATCAAGCTATTAATATACAGTACCTACATCTTTCACTGGATGCAGTTCAGTTTATACAGCTATTAATATACAGCACCTACATGTTCCACTGGATGCAGTGCAGTTTATACAGCTATTGATATACAGCACCTTCATGTTCCACTGGACTGCAGTTCAGTTTATACAGCTATTGATATACATTACCTACATGTTCCACTGGACTGCAGTTCAGTTTATTCAGCTATTGATATACATTACCTACATGTTCCACTGGACTGCAGTTCAGTTTATACAGCTATTGATATACATTACCTACATGTTCCACTGGACTGCAGTTCAGTTTATTCAGCTATTGATATACAGCACCTTCATGTTCCACTGGACTGCAGTTCAGTTTATACAGCTATTGATATACATTACCTACATGTTCCACTAGACTGCAGTTCAGTTTATACAGCTATTGATATACATTACCTACATGTTCCACTGGACTGCAGTTCAGTTTATAAAACTATTGATATACAGCACCTTCATGTTCCACTAGACTGCAGTTCAGTTTATACAGCTATTGATATACATTACCTACATGTTCCACTAGACTGCAGTTCAGTTTATACAGCTATTGATATACATTACCTACATGTTCCACTGGACTGCAGTTCAGTTTATACAGCTATTGATATACATTACCTACATGTTCCACTGGACTGCAGTTCAGTTTATAAAACTATTAATATACAGCACCTACATGTTCCACTGGACTGCTGTTCAGTTTATACAGCTATTGATATACATTACCTACATGTTCCACTAGACTGCAGTTCAGTTTATACAGCTATTAATATACAGCACCTACATGTTCCACTGGACGCAGTGCAGTTTATAAAACTATTAATATACAGTGCCTACTTCTCTCACTGGATTCAGTACAGTTTATAAAGCTCTTAATATACAGTACCTACTTCTCTCACTGGATGCAGTACAGTTTATAAAGCTATTAATATACAGTACCTGCATGTTCCAGTGGATGCAGTGCAGTTTATAAAGCTATTAATATACAGTACCTACTTCTCTCACTGGATGCAGTACAGTTTATACAGCTATTAATATACAGTACCTACATGTTCCACTGGATGCAGTGCAGTTTATAAAGCTATTAATATACAGTACCTACTTCTCTCACTGGATGCAGTACAGTTTATAAAGCTATTAATATACAGTGCCTACATGTTCCACTGGATGCAGTGCAGTTTATAATGCTATTAATATACAGTACCTACATGTTCCACTGGATGCAGTACAGTTTATACAGCTATCAATATACAGTAACTTCATGTTCCACTGGATGCAATGCAGTTTATAAAGCTATTAATATACAGTACCTACATGTTCCACTGGATGCAGTACAGTTTATAAAGCTATTAATATACAGTACCTGCATGTTCCAGTTGATACAGTGCAGTTTAAAAAACTATTAATATACAGTACCTACATGTTCCACTGGATGCAGTTCAGGTTTTAAAGCTATTAATATACAGTGCCTATACATTCTACTGGACTGCAGTTCAGTTTATAAAGCTATTAATATACAGTACCTATACATTCCACTGGATGCAGTGCAGTTTATAAATCTATTAATGCACTTATACATTCCACTGGATGCAGTGCAGTTTATAAAACTTTTAATATACTTATACATTTCACTGGATGCAGTGCAGTTTATAAATCTATTAATATACTTATACATTCCACTGGATGTTGTGCAGTTTATGAATCTATTAATATACTTATACATTCCACTGGATGTTGTGCAGTTTATAAAACTATTAATACACTTATACATTCCACTGGATTTTGTGCAGATTATAAAACTATTAATATACTTATACATTCCACTGGATGTTGTGCAGTTTATGAATCTATTAATATACTGTATAACAACCACTGAATAACCTCTGCATGTTTCACTGCATCAGGTCAGGAACACTACAACAAACAGTTATTAATAAACACTGTCCGTCACTGCGTCCACACACGCAGCTTAATACTGAACTAGCCACAGTCATACACCAACACCACCCACTAACACTGCTGACTGCAGCTCCTCTGAGCTGAAACCAGTACAGTGCTCAGACCAGAGCTCAGGAAAGAAAGCCAAAGATGATGTGAGCAAGTCAGAGAGGAGTCACTGAGTGCACTGAGACAGAGACAGGTGTGTTTCAGGTGAGAGAGACAGAAGAGAGGAAGGGAGCGAGAGTGAACATGTGGAGGAAGAGAAACAGTGAAGGAGAGAGAGAACTGCAAGACCTGGATCCATGTTTGACTATGTAGACTCACAGGGCAATAAACATGTGTTTGGTCAGAGCTCTCCGTACCTCACACCAGCCCTCAGAATCAGAAACAGCCTGGACTGCTCTGTAAATAAGAGCGTTAAGAGTTAGTGCATCTCTGTCGAGCCTCAGGTCTGTACATGCTTAACAGCAGGATCAGAGGAGACTCTCTCGGGAGGTTCACGTATTGTTCAGCTCTTGGAGCTAGTGTAGTAGATTATGCCATCACTGACATGCATCCCTCCTCCTTCAACACATTCACTGGCCGACAGCAAACTCCTCTATCAGACCACAGCCAAATTTATACTTACACTACAATGAGTTCCCGTATCTAACAAAATCACTAACAAAATACTGTGATACCCTTAAACAGCATAAACACTCAATCAGAACCAAACTATACAAATAAAACACTCAGAGACACAGAAGATTCTATTAAACATAGACACCCCTAATAACACTGCCTCCTACACACACACACACACACACACACACACACACACACCCTAATAACACTTCCTCCTACACACACACACACACACACACACACCCTAATAACACTGCCTCCTACACACACACACACACACACACACACAAAAACACCCTAATAACACTGCCTCCTACACACACACACACACACACACACACCCTAATAACACTGCCTCCTACACACACACACACACACACAAACACACACCCTAATAACAGTGCCTCCTACACA
>CM038722.1:34165758-34168258 GCA_021613375.1 Megaleporinus macrocephalus | reverse complement strand
ACAGTGCCTCCTACACACACACACACACACACACACAAACACACCCTAATAACACTGCCTCCTACACACACACACACACACACACGCACACCCTAATAACACTGCCTCCTACACACACACACACACACAACCACACACACACACACACACACACACACACACACACCCTAATAACACTGCCTCCTACACACACACACACACACACACCCTAATAACACTGCCTCCTACACACACACACACACACACACACCCTAATAACACTGCCTCCTACACACACACACACACACACCCTAATAACACTGCCTCCTACACACACACACACACACACACACAAACACACCCTAATAACACTGCCTCCTACACACACACACACACACACACACACACACCCTAATAACACTGCCTCCTACACACACACACACACACACACACACACACCCTAATAACACTGCCTCCTACACACACACACACACAAACACACCCTAATAACACTGCCTCCTACACACACACACACACACACACACACCCTAATAACACTGCCTCCTACACACACACACACACACACACACACACACACACCCTAATAACACTGCCTCCTACACACACACACACACACACACACACACCCTAATAACACTGCCTCCTACACACACACACACACACACACACCCTAATAACACTGCCTCCTACACACACACACACACACACACAAACACACCCTAATAACACTGCCTCCTACACACACACACACACACACACACACACACCCTAATAACACTGCCTCCTACACACACACACACACACACACACACCCTAATAACACTGCCTCCTACACACACACACACAAACACACCCTAATAACACTGCCTCCTACACACACACACACACACACACACACACACACACACACACCTAATAACACTGCCTCCTACACACACACAACACACACACACACACCCTAATAACACTGCCTCCTACACACACACACACACACACAAACACACCCTAATAACACTGCCTCCTACACACACACACACACACACACACCCTAATAACACTGCCTCCTACACACACACACACACACACACACACACACACACACCCTAATAACACTGCCTCCTACACACACACACACACACACACACCCTAATAACACTGCCTCCTACACACACACACACACACACACCCTAATAACACTGCCTCCTACACACACACACACACACAACACACCCTAATAACACTGCCTCCTACACACACACACACACACAAACACACCCTAATAACACTGCCTCCTACACACACACACACACACACACACACCCTAATAACACTGCCTCCACACACACACACACACACACACACACACACCCTAATAACACTGCCTCCTACACACACACACACACACACACACACCCTAATAACACTGCCTCCTACACACACACACACACACACAACACAAACACACCCTAATAACACTGCCTCCTACACACACACACACACACACACACACACACCCTAATAACATGCCTCCTACTCACACACACACAACACACACACACACCCCTAATAACACTACCTCCTACACACACACACAAACACACCCTAATAACACTGCCTCCTACACACACACACACACACTACCCACTCACACACCCCTTATCATACAACTGCCTCCTACACCACACCCACACACACACACACTCCTCCCTAATAACACCTGCCTCCTACACACACACACACACACACAAACACACCCTAACAACACTGCCTCCTACACACACACACAGACACACAACACACACCACCCTAATAACACTGCCTCCTACACACACACACCACACACACTCACCACACACACACACCACACACCCTAATAACACTGCCTCCTACACACCACACACATCACCACAACACCCTAATAACACTGCCTCCTACACACACACACACACACACCCTAATAACACTGCCTCCTACACACACACACACACCACAAACACACCCTAATAACACTGCCCTCCTACACACACACACACACACACACACACACCCTAATAACTACTGCCCTCCTACACACACCCACACACACACACACACACCCTAGAAAACACTACCCTCCTACACACACACACACACACACACACACACCCTAATAACACACTGCCTCCTACACACACACACACACACACACACACACACACACACACACACACACACACCCCTAATAACACTGCCTCCTACACACACACACACACACACACCCTAATAACACTGCCTCCTACACACACACACACACACACCCTAATAACACTGCCTCCTTCACACACACACACACACAAACACACCCTAATAACACTGCCTCCTACACACACACACACACACCCTAATAACACTGCCTCCTACACACACACACACACACACACACACCCTAATAACACAGCCCTCCTACACACACACACACACACACACACACACACACACACACACACCCTAATAACACTGC
>CM038722.1:34145758-34158258 GCA_021613375.1 Megaleporinus macrocephalus | reverse complement strand
TGCCTCCTACATACACACACATACACTAATAATACTGCCTCCTACATACACACACACACCCTTAACAATACCTACTCTTATACACACACACACACACACACACACACACTAATAATACCTCCTCCTACACACACACACACCCTAATAACACTGCCTCCTAAACACACACACACACACACTAAAAACACTGCCTCCTACACACACACAAACCCTAATAATACTGCCTCCTACACACACACACACACACACACTAATAACACTGCCTCCTACACACACACACCCTAGTAACACTGCCTCCTACACACACACACACAAACACTAATAACACTGCCTCCTACACACACACACACACACCCTAACAATACTGCCTCCTACACACACAAACACACACACACAAACACTAATAACACCGCCTCCTACACACACACACCCTAATAACACTGCCTCCTACACCCACACACCCTTAACAATACCTCCTCCTACACACACACACACACACCCTAATAACACTGCCTCCTACACACACACACACACGCACACACACTAATAATACTGCCTCCTACACAGACACACACCAACACACACACACACACACACACACACACACACACACACACAGATACACACTAATAACACTGCCTCCTACACACACACATACACACCCTAATAACACTGCCTCCTACACACACACACACACACACATACCATAACAATACCTTCTTCTACACACACACACACACACACACACACACACCCTTAAAGGGAACCCCGGCTGGTAACACAAGTCTTAATATGGTGTAAATGACTCTAAATTATTAGGACAGGTTGTTAAAAATCACTAAAAGTATCAGATTTATTAGATTTTGTGTAAAATTGTTGTATCTACTGACGTGATCAGCGGGTAGTGACGTCAAATGGTTGCAGTAACCGGCCGTCACGCTTGAGCACAGCTAGCTAAACATGCTACTGTTCAGTCTTTACAGTTTGAGCTAGAACTCAACATTTCTGACATCAGCGGTGACATCACACACCACGTTAGTGTAAATGGTGAACAGAGAGGGTGGAGGAGAGAGTGACACAGTGCTGGAGTTGTTGTGAAACTGTGTGTTGGTGTTGACGGAGAAGGAGAGTGTCTGTTAAAGGAGCTCCGCTTTCTAGCAGGAAACATTCACACTCAGTAAACAGCTCGATACACTGAACAGGAGTGTCTCTGAGCTTCACACTCCTTTATTAGTGAAGTAGTATGTTCACTACTAAGACTCTACTTTCACCTTCAGGATCCACAAACGAGGAGAAGCAGCTGACGCTAACGCTAAACGTTCTCAGGAGAGAGTCCACGCTTAGTCTACGCTTAAAACCAACAGCCTCCGTCAAGTCTCTCACCAGTGGTGGTCTACTGAACCACTCAAACTCATCCAGACTGAAGTGAGGAGAGCAGAGCGGGGGTCTATGGGTAGCTGTGTTGGTCCACACGCTGCTTCACTAACTATTCTCCTTGTTTATGTTTGTGAAGCTGTTTAGACTAATATCAGTCTTCACACTGCCTTTCACTGAAACAACATCAACAACACAATGTACATGGTTTTCTTTAAGCTAGATTAGTAACTAACACTCACTCCTTCACACCACAGTCCAGTTCAGACCTGAAACCATCTGACCTCATCTACCCAGCAGGCATTGCACGTCAGGAATAATGTCTGTGTCCATATATTACATATTTAGAATAAAAGAGTTAATTTATTAATAAATCTGATACTTTTAGTGAATTTTTACAACACGTCTTAATAATTTTGAGTCATTACATCATATTAAGCTTACAAGTGTTACCAGCCGGGGCTCCCTTTTACAATACCTCCTCCTATACACACACACACACCCTAATAACACCACCTCCTACACACACACACACACACACACACACACACACAAACACACCCTAATAACACCACCTCCTACACACACACACACACACACACACACACACACACCCTAATAACACCACCTCCTACACACACACACACACACACACACACACACTAATAACACCACCTCCTACACACACACACACACACACACACACACACACACACACGCCCTAATAACACCCCCTTCTACACACACACACACACACACACCCTAATAACACCACCTCCTACACACACACACACACACACACATCCTAATAACACCACCTCCTACACACACACACACACACACACCCTAATAACACCACCTCCTACACACACACACACACACACACACACACCCTAATAACACCACCTCCTACACACACACACACACACACAGACACACACACCCTAATAACACCCCCTTCTACACACACACACACACACACACACCCTAATAACACCACCTCCTACACACACACACACCCTAATAACACCACCTCCTACACACACACACACACACACACACACACCCAAATAACACCACCTCCTACACACACGCACACACACACACCCTAATAACACCCCCTTCTACACACACACACACACACACACCCTAATAACACCCCCTTCTACATACACACACACACACACACCCTAATAAAACCCCCTCCTACACACACACACACGCCCCCTAATAACACCACCTCCTACACACACACACACACACACACGCACCCTAATAACACCACCTCCTACACACACACACCCTAATAACACCACCTCCTACACACACACACACACACACACCCTAATTATACCACCTCCTACACACACACACACACACACCCTAATAACACCACCTCCTACACACACACACAGACACCCTAATAACACCGCCTTCTACATACACACACAGCCACCCTAATAACACCACCTCCTACACACACACACACACACACACACACACACACACACCCTAATAACACCCCCTTCTACATACACACACACACACCCTAATAACACCACCTCCTACACACACACACACACACACACCCTAATAACACCCCCTTCTACATACACACACACACACCCTAATAACACCACCTCCTACACACACACACACCCTAATAACACCACCTCCTACACACACACACACACACATCCTCATAACACCGCCTTCTATACACACACACACACACACACACCCTAATAACACCACCTTCCACACACACACACACACACACACACCCTAATAACACCGACTTCTATACACACACACACACACCCTAATAACACCGCCTCCTATCCACACACACCCCCTAATAACACCGCCTCCTTTCCACACACACCCGCTAATAACACCGCCTCCTATCCACACACACACGCACACCTTAATAACACCGCCTTCTACATACACACACACACCCTAATAACACCACCTTCTATACACACACACACACACACCCTAATAACGCCGCCTCCTATCCACACACACCCCCTAATAACACCGCCTCCTATCCACACACACACACCCTAATAACACCGCCTTCTATACACACACACACACACCCTAATAACGCCGCCTCCTATCCACACACACCCCCTAATAACACCGCCTCCTATCCACACACACACACCCTAATAACACCGCCTTCTATACAAACACACACACCCTAATAACACCGCGTCCTATCCACACACACCCCCTAATAACACCGCCTCCTATCCACAAACACCCGCTAATAACACCGCCTCTTATCCACACACACACACACCCTAATAACACCGCCTTCTATACAAACACACACACACCCTAATAACACCGTCTTCTATACACACACACACACACCCTAATAACACCGCCTTCTAAACACACACACACACACACACTAATAACACCGCCTTCTATACACACACACACACGCCCTAATAACACCGCCTCCTATCCACACACACCCCCTAATAACACCGCCTCCTATCCACACACACACACCCTAATAACACCGCCTTCTATACACACACACACAAACAACCTAAAAACACCGCCTCCTATCCACACATACACACCCTAATAACACCGCCTTCTATACACACACACACACCCTAATAACACCGCCTTCTATACACACACACACACCCTAATAACACCGCCTCCTATCCACACACACACCCCCTAATATCACCGCCTTCTATCCACACACACACACCCTAATAACACCGCCTTCTATACACACACACACACCCTAATAACACCGCCTTCTATACACACACACACACCCTAATAACACCGCCTCCTATCCACACACACACCCCCTAATATCACCGCCTTCTATCCACACATACACACCCTAATAACACCGCCTTCTATCCACACACACACACCCTAATAACACCGCCTTCTATACACACACACACACCCCCTATTAACACCGCCTCCTATCCACACACACCCTCTAATAACACCGCCTCCCATCCACACACACACCCCCTAATAACACCGCCTTCTATACACACACACACACCCTAATAACACCGCCTCCTATCCACACACACACACCCTAATAACACCGCCTTCTATACACACACACACACCCCCTAATAACACCGCCTCCTATCCACACACACACCCTAATAACACCGCCACCTATCCACACACACACCCCCTAATAACACCGCCTTCTATACACACACACACACCCTAATAACACCGCCTCCTATCCACACACTCACCCTAATAACACCGCCTCCTATCCACACACACACCCTAATAACACCGACTCCTATCCACACACACCACCTAATAACACCGCCTCCTATCCACACACACACACCCTAATAACGCCGCCTCCTATCCACACACCCCCCCTAATAACACCGCCTCCTATCCACACACACACACCCTAATAACACCGACTTCTATACACACACACACACCCCCTAATAACACCGCCTCCTATCCACACAAACCCCCTAATAACACCGCCTCCTATCCACACACACACACCCTAATAACACCGCCTTCTATACAAACACACACACCCTAATAACACCGCGTCCTATCCACACACACCCCCTAATAACACCGCCTCCTATCCACAAACACCTGCTAATAACACCGCCTCTTATCCACACACACACACACACCCTAATAACACCGCCTTCTATACACACACACACACCCTAATAACACCACCTTCTATACACACACACACACACACCCTAATAACATCGCCTCCTATCCACACACACCCCCTAATAACACCGCCTCCTATCCACACACACCCGCTAATAACACCGCCTCCTATCCACACACACACACACACCCTAATAACACCGCCTTCTATACACACACACACACACCCTAATAACACCGCCTCCTATCCACACACACACCCTAATAACACTGCCTTCTATACACACACACACACCCTAATAACACCGCCTTCTATACACACACACACACACCCTAATAACACCGACTTCTATACACACACACACACCCTAATAACACCGCCTTCTATACACACACACACACCCTAATAACACCGCCTCCTATCCACACACACACCCTAATAACACCGCCTTCTATTGACACACACACACACCCTAATAACACTGTCGTCTATACACACACACACACCCTAATAACACCGCCTCCTGTCCACACACACACACTAATAACACTGCCTTCTATACACACACACACCCCCTAATAACACCGCCTTCTATACACACACACACACACACACACACACTAATAACACCAACTCCTATACACACACACCCCCTAACATCACCGCCTTTTATACACACACACACACACACACCCTAATAACACCACCTTCTAAACACACAAACACACACACACCTAATAAGACCGCCTTCTATACACACACACCCTAATAACACCGCCTCCTATCCACACACACCCTAATAACACCGCCTTCTATTGACACACACACACACCCTAATAACACCACCTCCTGTCCACACACACACCCTAATAACACTGCCTTCTATACACACACACACACCCTAATAACACCGCCTTCTATACACACACACACACACCCTAATAACACCGACTTCTATACACACACACACACCCTAATAACACCGCCTTCTATACACACACACACACCCTAATAACACCGCCTCCTATCCACACACACACCCTAATAACACCGCCTTCTATTGACACACACACACACCCTAATAACACTGTCGTCTATACACACACACACACCCTAATAACACCGCCTCCTGTCCACACACACACACTAATAACACTGCCTTCTATACACACACACACCCCCTAATAACACCGCCTTCTATACACACACACACACACACACACACACACTAATAACACCAACTCCTATACACACACACCCCCTAACATCACCGCCTTTTATACACACACACACACACACACCCTAATAACACCACCTTCTAAACACACAAACACACACACACCTAATAAGACCGCCTTCTATACACACACACCCTAATAACACCGCCTCCTATCCACACACACCCTAATAACACCGCCTTCTATTGACACACACACACACCCTAATAACACCACCTCCTGTCCACGCACACACACACACTAATAACACCGCCTTCTATACACACACACACACACACACATCCTAATAACACCACCTTCTATACACACACACACACCCTAATAACACCGCCTCCTGTCCACACACACACCCTAATAACACCACCTTCTATACACACACACACACACCCTAATAACACCGCCTCCTGTCCACACACACACACTAATAACACCGCCTTCTATACACACACACACACACACACACTAATAACACCAACTCCTATACACACACACCCCCTAATAACACCGCCTTTTATACACACACACACACACACACACACACACCCTAATAACACCATCTTCTAAACACACAAACACACACACACCTAATAACACTGCCTTCTATACACACATACACACACACACACACATTAATAACACCAACTCCTATACACACACACCCCCTAATAACACCGCCTCCTACACACACACCCCCTAATAACACCGCCTCCTATCCACACACACACCCTTATAACACCGCATCCTATCCACACACACACCCTAATAACACCACTTTCTATACACAAACACACACACACCCTAATAACACTGCCTTCTATACACACACACACCCTAATAACACCGCCTTCTATACACACACACACACCCTAATAACACCGCCTCCTATCCACACACACACACACCCCCTAATAACACCGCCTCCTATCCACACACACCCGCTAATAACACCGCCTCCTATCCACACACACACACACACGCTAATAACACCGCCTTCTATACACACACACACACCCTAATAACACCGCCTTCTATCCACACACACACCCTAATAACACCGCCTTCCATTGACACACACACACACCCTAATAACACTGCCGTCTATACACACACACACACACTAATAACACCGCCTCCTGTCCACACACACTAATAAGACCGCCTTCTATACACACACACACACCCTAATAACACCGCCTCCTATCCACACACACACCCCCCCAATAACACCGCCTTCTATACACACACACACACACACACACACTAATAACACCAACTCCTATACACACACACCCCCTAATATCACCGCCTTTTATACACACACACACACCCTAATAACACTACCTTCTAAACACACAAACACACACACACCTAATAAGACCGCCTTCTATACACACACACCCTAATAACACCGCCTCCTATCCACACACACCCTAATAACACCGCCTTCTATTGACACACACACACACCCTAATAACACCGCCTCCTGTCCACACACACACACACCCTAATAACACCGCCTTCTATACACACACACACACACACACACACACACCCTAATAACACCACCTTCTATACACACACACACACACACTAATAACACCGCCTTCTATACACACACACACACACACACACACACCCTAATAACACCGCCTCCTGTCCACACACACACCCTAATAACACCACCTTCTATACACACACACACACCCTAATAACACCGCCTCCTGTCCACACACACACACTAATAACACCGCCTTCTATACACACACACACACACACACACTAATAACACCAACTCCTATACACACACACCCCCTGATAACACCGCCTTTTATACACACACACACACACACCCTAATAACACCATCTCCTAAACACACAAACACACACACACCTAATAACACCGCCTTCTATACACACACACACACACACACACTAATAACACCAACTCCTATACACACACACCCCCTAATAACACCGCCTCCTACACACACCCCCTAATAACACCGCCTCCTGTCCACACACACACACACCCTAATAACACCGCCTCCTGTCCACACACACACACACACTAATAACACCGCCTTCTATACACACACACACACACACACACACCCTAATAACACCACCTTCTATACACACACACACACACACTAATAACACCGCCTTCTATACACACACACACACACACACACACACACACACACCCTAATAACACCGCCTCCTGTCCACACACACACCCTAATAACACCACCTTCTATACACACACACACACCCTAATAACACCGCCTCCTGTCCACACACACACACTAATAACACCGCCTTCTATACACACACACACACACACACTAATAACACCAACTCCTATACACACACACCCCCTGATAACACCGCCTTTTATACACACACACACACACACCCTAATAACACCATCTCCTAAACACACAAACACACACACACCTAATAACACCGCCTTCTATACACACACACACACACACACACACACACTAATAACACCAACTCCTATACACACACACCCCCTAATAACACCGCCTCCTACACACACCCCCTAATAACACCGCCTCCTATCCACACACACACACCCTAATAACACCGCATCCTATCCACACACACACCCTAATAACACCACCTTCTATACACAAACACACACACACCCTAATAACACTGCCTTCTATACACACACACACCCTAATAACACCACCTTCTATACACACACACACACCCTAATAACACCGCCTCCTATCCACACACACAACCTAATAACACCGCCTCCTGTCCACACACACACACTAATAACACCGCCTTCTACATACACACATACACACCCTAATAACACCGCCTTCTATACACACATACACACCCTATTAACACCGCCTTCTATACACACACACCATAATAATACCACCTCCTACAAACACCCTAATAATACCACCTCCTACACACACACACACACCCTAATAACACCGCCTTCTATACACACACACACACAGCCTAATAACACCGCCTTCTATACACACACACACCCCATAATAACACCGCCTCCTATACACACACACACCCTAATAACACCGCGTCCTATCCACACACACCCCCTAATAACACCGCCTCCTGTCCACACACACACCCTAATAACACCGCCTTCTATACACACACACACACCCTAATAACACCGCCTCCTATCCACACACACACACACTAATAACACCGCCTTCTACATACGCACATACACACCCTAATAACACCGCCTTCTATACACACACACACACACCCTAATAACACCGCCTCCTATCCACACACTAATAACACCGCCTTCTACATACACACATACACACCCTAATAACACCGCCTTCTATACACACATACACACCCTAATAACACCGCCTTCTATACACACATACACACCCTAATAACACCGCCTTCTATACACACATACCATAATAATACCACCTCCTACAAACACACACTAATAACACTGCCTTCTATACACACACACACCCTAATAATACCACCTCCTACACACACACACTAATAACACTGCCTTTTATACACACACATCCTAATAATACCACCTCCTACACACACACACTAATAACACTGCCTTTTTTTACACACACATCCTAATAATACCACCTCCTACACACACACACTAATAACACTGGCTTCTATACACACACATCCTAATAATACCACCTCCTACACACACACACTAATAACACTGGCTTCTATACACACACACCCTAATAACACCACCTCCTACACACACACTAATAACACTGCCTTCTATCCACACACATCCTAATAACACCACCTCCTACAAACACACTAATAACACTGCCTTCTATACACACACATCCTAATAATACCACCACCTACACACACACACTAATAACACTGCCTTCTATACACACACATCCTAATAATACCACCTCCTACACACACACACTAATAACACTGGCTTCTATACACACACACCCTAATAACACCACCTCCTACACACACACTAATAACACTGCCTTCTATCCACACACATCCTAATAATACCACCACCTACACACATACACTAATAACACTGCCTTCTATACACACACACCCTAATAATACCAACTCCTACACACACGCACCCTAATAATACCACCTCCTACACACACACACTAATAACACTGCCTTCTATAAACACACACGCACACTAATAACACCACCTCCTACACACACACACCCTATCAACATTGCCTTTCTATACACACACACACACACCCTAATAATACCGCCTCCTACACACACACACTAATAACACTGCCTTCTATACACACACACCCTAATAATACCACCTCCTACACACACACACACACACACACACTAATAACACTGCCTTCTATACACACACACACCCTAATAACACCACCTCCTATACACACACACACACATACACACACACCCTAATAACACCGCCTTATATACACACACACACACCCTAATAACACCGCCTTCTACACACACACACCCTTAACAATACCTCCTTCTCCTACACACACGCACACACACACACACGCACCCTTAACAATATCTCCTCCTACACACACACCTTAATAATACCACCTCCTACAGACACACACATACACACACACCATAATAATACCTCCTTCTACACACACACACACACATACACACACCATAATAATACCACCTCCTACAAACACATACCCTTAACAATACCTCCTCTTATACACACACACAAACACACACACACCCTAATAACACCGCCTTCTATAAACACACACACCCTTAACAATACCTCCTCCTACCCACACACACACCATAATACCACCTCCTACACACACACACACACACTAATAATACCTCCTTCTACACACACACACACACCCCCTAATAACACGCCTCTCTCACACACACACACACACACCCCGTAATAATATCACCTCCTACACACACACACACACACCATAATAATATCGCCTCTCTCACACACATACACACACACACCATAATAATACCATCTCTCTCACACACATACACACACACACACACCGTAATAATACCACCTCTCTCACACACACATACACACACACATCGTAATAATACCACCACAAAAAATCACAAGTACAACCAAAAAATCACAAGTACAACCAAAACCACACAAACCACAACCAAAAACTCACAAACCACAACCAAAATAACACAAACCACAACCAAAAACACACAAATCACAACCAAAATCACACAAACCACAACCAAAAACTCACAAACCACAACCAAAATTACACAAACCACAACCAAAAACTCACAAACCACAACCAAAAACTCACAAACCACAACCAAAATCACACAAACCACAACCAAAAACTCACAAACCACAACCAAAAACTCACAAACTACAACAAAAACTTACAACCACAGCCGAAACTCACAAACTACAAAAAAAAACTCACAACCAACAACTAAAAACTTACAAGCCACAACTAAAAACTCAAAACCGCAACGAAAAACACACAAACCACAACCAACAATGAAAAACACACAAACCACAACCAACAATGAAAAACACACAAACCACAACCAAAAACTCACAACCAAAAGCGCACAAACCACAACCAAAAACTTAACCAAGATTTTTTTGATGACAGCATATCATTATTGTCCAATGAAAAACGAGTATCTCCAAAACTGCAACTTTATAGAGGAGACCAAAAACTGTCTTTTTTTTTTAATGTAAGTCATGTAAGCTGTTTTATTCTATTGGTCCATTCATCACACAATTTAAACAGCAGGTCAGGGGATCAAACGATGTAGAAAACTAAAAATCAACGAGAATGGAGATACATTTCTTTGGACAGCAACGATATATATATATATATATATATATATATATATATATATATATATATATATATATATATATATATATATATATATATATATATATATATCCAGATCATTCCAAACAGTTCACTCAGTGTTTCTAGTAACTGTCTATGAAAGTGTTTTCCTTTATTGGATTATTATTGATCTCCTGATGAATAATTAATCACAGATACTGTTTGGAGAAAATCCCAGAATGTGAGTCGCTGTGGTTTGCAAGCGCGCCACACTAAACGCTGCTGAAGGTTATAAAGTAGGGAGTGACTCAGCAGTTCAGATGCCATCCAGAAAAAATCTGAACGTGAAACCTCAAATAAGCTCAT
>CM038722.1:33970758-34140758 GCA_021613375.1 Megaleporinus macrocephalus | reverse complement strand
AGCTGATACAGTGGAGCTGATACAGTGGATGTGGAGCTGATACAGTGGCGCTGATACAGTGGCGCTGATACAGTGGATGTGGAGCTGATACAGTGGATGTGGAGCTGATACAGTGGATGTGGAGCTGATTGATATAGTCGGTGTGGAGCTGATACAGTGGATGTGGAGCTGATACAGTGGTAAGTGGAGCTGATACAGTGGATGTGGAGCTGATACAGTGGATGTGGAGCTGATACAGTGGTCAGTGGAGCTGATACAGTGGTCAGTGGAGCTGATACAGTGGATGTGGAGCTGATACAGTGGTCAGTGGAGCTGATAGTGTGGTCAGTGGAGCTGATACAGTGGATGTCGAGCTGATACAGTGGATGTCGAGCTGATACAGTGGTCAGTGGAGCTGATACAGTGGTCAGTGGAGCTGATACAGTGGATGTGGAGCTGATACAGTGGATGTCGAGCTGATACAGTGGTCAGTGGAGCTGATACAGTGGTCAGTGGAGCTGATACAGTGGATGTGGAGCTGATACAGTGGTCAGTGGAGCTGATGCAGTGGATGTGGAGCTGATACAGTGGATGTGGAGCTGATACAGTGGTCAGTGGAGCTGGTACATTGGTCAGTGGAGCTGATACAGTGGATGTCGAGCTGATAGAGTGGTCAGTGGAGCTGATACAGTGGTCAGTGGAGCTGATACAGTGGATGTGGAGCTGATACAGTGGTCAGTGGAGCTGATGCAGTGGATGTGGAGCTGATACAGTGGATGTGGAGCTGATACAGTGGTCAGTGGAGCTGGTACATTGGTCAGTGGAGCTGGTACAGTGGTCATTGGAGCTGGTACAGTGGACTGTAATGTTCCTGTAAAGTCCTAAAAATCTCGTAGGTCTGAAACTCTACTGAAGAAGGAAAACCGTCTGTTATTAGAACGTTCATCTGTGAATGTTCACACAGCGTCTCATTTTAAGCTTGTGTAAACAAATAAAAGCCCAAACGAGGTTCTTCTGCAACGGTTACTGACCTCCTGCACTGCTGCCTTCCAGCAGAGGAGATGAGGGGAGAGGAACAGAGAGGAGATGAGGGGAGAGGAACAGAGAGGAGAGGAACAGAAAGGAACAGAGAGGAGATGAGGGGAGAGGAACAGAGAGGAGATGAGGGGAGAGGAACAGAGAGGAGATGAGGGGAGAGGAACAGGGAGGAGATGAGGGGAGAGGAACAGAGAGGAGAGGAACAGAGAGGAACAGAGAGGAGAGGAGAGGAGCATGGAGGAGCAGAGAGGAGGACCGCTGTGTTGCTGGGGGCACTTCCAGATGTTTAATTCTCTATTTTCAGCTGGCTTTGATAACGCCGCCCGAGACACACACAGTTACCTCACACCACAAACATTCACGTCCCGTCGTCCTTTGGCTCAGTAACAGTCGGTCACATGACTGAACCAGACGGACCGAACGTCCACCGTTCAGACGAGTGGAAGACAGCTGTTCAGTTCAGGTGTGCTCGGTCAGCATAAGGAGACGGAGGACTGATCTCTGTTTATGAGCAGGACACGCCTAATCAGCGTAGTAGCTTATGATTAATTAGGCTTAGTGGAGCAGTAGACTGTGATTGGTTAAGGCTGGTAGAGCAGTAAGTAGACTGTGATTGGTTAAGGCTGGTAGAGCAGTAGACTGTGATTGGTTAAGGCTGGTAGAGCAGTAAGTAGACTGTGATTGGTTACGATTAGTATAGCAGTAGACTTTGATTGGTCAAAACCAGGACTGCAGTAGACTTTGTTACCTTAACAATCAAATGCTACTGCAGTCCTGGTCTTGACCAATCAAAGTCCAATGCTAGGACTACATTAGACTATGATTGGTTATGGCAAGTACAACAGTATACTATGGGTGGTTAAGCCTTGCAGAGCAGTAGACTATGATTATTTGAATAATGATGAATGAACACCACATAATCCTGGCCACACTTCTTCAATTAATTCATCTATACTGGATTAAAAACCTGTGAAACACAGATGTTGTAGTGGTTTGATAATAAGGTAATGGGTTCAGTCATGGGGCAGGGTGTTTAAACTCATCTCTTTATCCTGTCTTCACAGTCTTTCATAGCAGCCAAATACAGCCAAGTGTGTCCACTTACGACTGGGGTCAACAACCTCATCATCTACAAACAAACATATTAAGCATCTGAACGATACAAACGGATCGAGTTATTATAAAGTTATAAAATTTGGGCCCTCTATCTGGACCGTGAACGTTTAAACTCTGCATGAGGGATATCCGGAGCAAAGGAACTTGGAACTGGACATGCTAGGGGTCCTCACGACTGTTCCCTGTTATCTATCAAATTGTGCCCACATGGCCTAATCTTCTTCTGAGTAGCAATAACCCACAAACAGGAATCTGCTGGCCAATCCACACCGCAAATATCTTCTTATATATTTAATATATAGAACTTCTAGAAATAATTCCTAAACCAGCCAAATCAGAAATCATGAATTAAACTCCATGAGATGCTTTGCAACTGTGAAGAAGCCAAGGTCAGTAGAGTGTGATGTTCCAGTGGGCTCATGTTGCTGTCCCTCAGGGAAGCGAAGATACAGATTGCACAGTCTTGCAAATTTCCATCCAACTTAGGCGCCCCCGAGGTGGTCCTAAGAAACTCAGCAACAATAAGAGTAAATTACCTTGAACTTATTACAGCATTATGAAGTTTTATTGTAGTCTTCAGGAAAGATCTATATCTGATCCTTGAAGAGCCACTTATCAGGTCAGGTGAGCATGAGGTACCCTTTCCAACAAGCCCTGAATCGCTAGCCTGTGAAAGTCTGTGCAACCTTCAGTCAGCACGCCTAAGAAATATATTGTTAATTTGTATACATGAGTTCTAGAGTGTGCCTCTACATTCCAGAACATTGTTGAGTGTCCTGTTCCCCTTCAGGTATGTTCTAGAGTGTTGTAGAGTGTGGAACCTCCAAGAGATACACACAATTATGAGATACAATAAGATTAAACAGTGCAATTCTACACTAGTGGTTATGAATGCTTCTTCTGGAGGGTGAGACTCAATTCACAGGAGAGAACCCAAAACCACCATAAGACCTTAAAAACACATGTAGATGTTGCCAGACAGAGTTGGAACTAATGTTTGTAGGAAGGGGTGGCCTGGTGACCACTGTTCCAAACTAAGATCAAGCCCATCCAATGACATTGACAGTTTTAGTGCTCATAAAGTACTCCAGGATCCCATTTAAGCTGAAAGCAGCACTGCAGTCTATGTTATCCAGGATCTGTAAACGTTTAGAAGCTGCTAGCTAACAAGGCAGACCTAGCGTCTCTCGCGCCATCCCCTCCTTGAGAGCTTCCTCTTTTCTACGAAGAGTTCGCTCCTACCACATTCTCATATGGCACCAATATTGCGCTCTCAAATCGGACTTGCAGTAAATCTCTGGTCCAGGTTCGTCTCCAGAGCTGCTCACACATACTAATCGCTAATAGAACCCACAGCAGGGATGACATCAATGAGACAGTGAAGAGTTTATTTCTGTTCACTTTCTTCTTCAACCTCTTCCCCGTAGCACACACACACATAACAGAAAGCCAGGTGTGTAGATATCACCCAACGCCTGACCTTCTGACATCATCTGACCATGAAGGGTCAAAGGGCAATGGGTGAAGCAGCCATGCACATGCATGAAAGGGATCGACGCTCAGGGCTGTTCTTTGATGCCTCATGTTTTCCCCTCTAAATGCCTCACTGTCAGATCTGCTGGTGTAGGATTTCCATGTTTTATCATAATCCCTGTTCGGAGCAGGAGCGGTGTTGAGCGTGGGACTGTGTATAATAATAACTAGAACGGTTTATAAATATAATTTTCTATGTACAGGTATCGTCTGTAATCTAAACACAATGAAATTTAAGCATGAACAGCTTTTTCCAGATTGATTTTTCAACTGAATTTCTCTACAAAGGTCACAATCAAACATAACACCAACATTCTTGCAATGTGGCTTGATCCTAAAATCCAATTTCCAGTCCTGGGTCGTATGTGTTTAGGACTGAACCACAGTTGCTACACTGAACACTCTAACGTTACTTCTAATTTAATAATGATTACAATATTTACTTAATTAATTGAATTTGTTTTACTGAGTAGAACAAAGTGACCAGCGATTAAAGAATATGGTGTGCTCAAACAAACAACACATTTACAGGTTATATGTGGCATAAACACAACTTTGGATGCTGGTTACCATGAAAGTGTGTAGTGTCTCGGCTAAGTAGTTAACTGAAACTACTGCTTATTCTCACATCTACTCGAACGCTGGTGTTGGAGTCTGTAAATCTGAAGTCTTTTTTAAAGGGTTCTGTTTACATCCCAGTCACAATCAATACATTGATGTCAATGTTGTTAAAATTAAAAAAACTTAATTCTGCTACAGTATAGATTGTATGATCTATACTTATACTTTGTTTACTAATGCCTGGTTCACACTACAAGACTGATCGGCCATTACGCCACTTTCACTCTGGAGAATCACCGACTCATCTGGCTTCAGTCCAAAAACACGTTTTTCTTCAGCAAAAGATAAAGGAAGATAGATGGGTCGGTCTGTTCTGCAGAGAGAGCTGGAGGTAAATATATTATCAATGAAAACGTACGTGTCGCCCGCAGCTGCAGAGAGATTGCATGAAGGGTGGCTAGTTCTCTCTCTACGTGATCCCATTAGCTGTAGCTAGACACTGTTGTTGACTTACGGTCCCCGACTGGCCTAGATATTAAACATGCTAGATATCTGCCAGACGTCTGTGATTAGTCGGCGAGCGTCTTTCAGCTGTTCACACTACATGACTGAGTGAGCGCTGAGTGATTGCCGATTCGCCTCTAAGCAGAGGTTTTTGTTGACGATCTGCAAAAAACTGTCGGCAACTGAAAAAACAGGCAAAAAAACAGGTTTATTGTGAACTAGACATAAGCTGAAAAGTTTAGCGTATTAAACTCCATGACTTTCATAGCTTGACGCATTTGAGGCAACCTCTAAACTTATCAGTGTTTACAAACCTCACCATCTTCTCCGTTAACACCAGATAAGAATCCAGCATTACACAAACTTATGATTAAACTTCCTAAATACTGTCCTAACTTCACAATAAACCCCAACAGCGTCTGTTTCTATGGTTTCCTTCAGTGACCGGCAGAAGCGTCCACTATACCATTAACCAGCAGACACACAAGCTCCAGTATCTCCTCTGATGAGCTTCCTGTGTTAATGTTGATGAAGCTGCTCAGAAATGGAAACTGTAACCGGGGAGTGAAGTCATGTACAGAAAACTACAGCCAATCAAAAAGTGTTGAGTTCGTGGCCTCACAAAAACAGCCCACGCTGAATAAGAAGGATCGCTGTGCCATCATTACTACAGTCTTCACTACTGTATTCCCTAGAAGCTCCATTCCTGCTCGGAGCGAAATGCCCAGGACGTGTTCAGACACCTCAGTGGTATGTTCCATCTTTCCATCACACACAGCAGAAGCTGGAGGGATGTTTGATTGAACATGGGCTACTGAAAGTGTTCACATTCACCACTTCCTTCCTCTGAGGCTTCATCAAACCCCTCACATGCCACAGCCAATTAAAAACAAGCCCGTCTGAGTATCTGGATGGAGAGTAATGACCATGTGTGACCTTATCAAACTGCCGTGAACCTTTCATTAGACTCCCAGGTTCTAGTTTTAGAACTTACAGATTCCAGACACCGGACGTAGATGCACAATTTAAACCAGGCTAGATTCCAGGTGCACACTCTAGAACTTCTCGCAGAGCAATAGGCAAGGTTGGCAAGGTTTTAGAATGTAGAAGCACACTCTAGAACATTCCTGAAGGGGTATAGGACACTCTACACTGTTCTAGAATGTAGTGGCACATTCTAGAGCATTCCTAGACAAGTGAATACTCCAGAACATTCCAAAGTAGTGGTGGGTCCTCTGGGACCCCTTGACTCTCTACATTTTTGCTCCACCCCTTGTTGAGTGTGTTGAGGCCAATATCTGCACCGTCCAGGGGTCCCTGAGGACCAGATTGAGGACCACTGTTCTAAACCTCAAAGGGAACCAGTTGTTGTCCAAGTGGTCCTCAAGGAAACCCATTCACTATAAACAAACATACAGTAAAAAGGGGCACTGTCTAAGGGTTTTTGAGGACAGGCTTGGGAGACTCTAGAACACTCTGTAGGACAACTGCACCCTCTAGAAATCAGGCACGCTGTCATTTAGAACGAGGGGTCAGTCATAGGTTGAAGGGGCTCAGTCGAAATGTCATTGATGAACTTTCTACAACAGTGTGGTTCTTCTCCAGTGCTGAAGCTCTTATGTTTGCCCCCCGTAGCAAAGCTAATTCAAATCATGAGGAAGTTGATGACGAGCTGATGGACTGAATTAAGTGTATTTAAGCAGGAAACTCAGACACTGTACAGCCCCAGAGACTGAAAACCACTGAAGCTGTGTCTCATTATCTAGTACTGTCTATGTACTGTCTCAGAACTGTCTCCTTAAAACCTGCATCTCAGCACACAGGAGGTCTGGATTTCAACATACTTAGATTAGCATGCTAATCAGCCCCACTGCCTCAGACTGTTATAGATATTAATAGATGAGTCGTTAGTGTAACTAGAGGTTGTTGAAGTTCTGCTGCTGAATGTATTTAGAGACCCTTCTAGAAATAAACACCAAGACAACCGGTGTATGTTGTGTTTTCAATGCTGGTTGACCAGCATCAACATAAACCAGCAAAAGAGCAGCATTAGACCAGAACTAAACCGGTTAAGACCAGCATCAACATAAACCAGCAACAGAGCAGCATTAGACCAGAACTAAACCGGTTAAGACCAGCATGAAGCAGCAACAGAGCAGCATTAGACCAGAACTAAACCGGTTAAGACCAGCATGAACCAGCAACAGAGCAGCATTAGACCAGAACTAAACCGGTTAAGACCAGCATGAACCAGCAACAGAGCAGCATTAGACCAAAACTAAACCGGTTAAGACCAGCATGAACCAACAACAGAGCAGCATTAGACCAGAACTAAGCCGGTTAAGACCAGCATGAACCAACAACAGAGCAGCATTAGACCAAAACTAAACCGGTTAAGACCAGCATCAACATAAACCAGCAACAGAGCAGCATTAGACCAGATCTAAACCGGTTAAGACCAGCATGAACCAACAACAGAGCAGCATTGGACCAGATCTAAACCGGTTAAGACCAGCATGAACCAACAACAGAGCAGCATTAGACCATAACTAAACCGGTTAAGACCAGCATGAACCAACAACAGAGCAGCATTAGACCAAAACTAAACCGGTTAAGACCAGCATGAACCAGCAACAGAGCAGCATTAGACCAGAACTAGACTAATAAAACTAGCACTAGATCAGTTTAGACCAAAGTAAACCAGCAGTAACTAGCACAGACCAGTTTAGACCAGCATAAACCAGCACTAGACCAGCAGTAACCAGCACAGACCAGTTTAGACCAGCATAAACCAGCACTAGACCAGTTTAGACCACAATGAGTTCGGTAAATACCTGTAGCTCTTTACATTGTGTGTAATGATGAATGGGCCCAAAGGAAAATATCTGGTTACCTTGACTTGCATTTAAAGTAATGTTGGTTTTTGTCCTTGGCCCTTGATTTTGGAGATGGCTGTGTTTCTGATCTATAGAGGAAGTATTGTTGTATATGGACCAGGCGGTTAGCATGTGGTTTGTCTGTTAGCCTGGGGCTAACACATTAGCTATTGTAATTTATATGTACTGAATGTTCTAATAAACTCTACCTCTATAAAGAAAGCCCAAGTTCACTAACGGAACAGCTACACGGTAACCAGCTTCACGTATCCGGACCTGAGCACACGAGTAGATCTGAACGCGAGTCTGTAGAGGTATGAGGCCATGACTGCACCAGGCCCGAGTGTTTTCAGACATCACCCGGCGCGGCACATGCACCCAACACATGTTTAAAAGTAGGACGAGGCGGAGAATGAAAACCACCTGTCCGGCCTATAGGACACAAAGAGAACCCGGCTCAGACAGAACATTCCAGAAAACCGCCTCAAAGCCAGAGACCCCATTAACACGGGAGGCACATTAACCCATCAGGGCTCCGCAGAGACAGGGAGAGTTATTAGGACAGTGACGACCCGGCAGCTCTCCGAGCCTGGGGTGCTGTAACCTAACCCAACAAATTCCAACATATCTCCCAAACAAGTGGCGTCAGGTTCAACACAGCTGAACAAAATCTATTCTTCACCAGGTCCACAGGTTACGAGCTGCCCGACACTCAGTCACTCAGTACAGCAGTCAACTAGTGTAAATATGACTCTTATTAGTAGTACTAAAATTAACATGAATTCTTGAATTAGTATGTATACAACTCTTAGAAGTAGTAAAGTTAGAATGAATGCATGAAATAGTATGTATACAGCTCTAATTAGTAGTAATAAAGTTAGCATGAATGCATGAATTAGTATGTATACAGGTCTTATCAGTAGTAGTAAAGTTAGAATGAATGCATGAAATAGTATGTATACAGCTTTAATTAGTAGTAGTAAAGTTAGCATGAATGCATGAATTAGTATGTATACAGGTCTTAACAGTAGTAGTAAAGTTAGAATGAATGCATGAAATAGTATGTATACAGCTTTTATTAGAGTAGGAAAGTTAGCATGAATGCATTAACTAGAATGTATACAGGTCTTATCAGTAGTAGTAAAGTTAGCATGAATGCATGAATTAGTATGTATACAGGTCTTATCAGTAGTAGTAAAGTGAGAACTCATGAATTAGTATGAATTAGTAAATATAGAGGTGAACTATAATGATTGACAGTAGAATTAGAATGAATGAATGAATTAGTGTGAATAAGTGAATATAGAAGTGAACTCTAATTGACAGTAGAATTAGAATGAATGAATGAATTAGAGTGAATAAGTGAATATAGAAGTGAACTCTAATGATTGACAGTAGAATTAGAATGAATGAATTAGTATGAATAAGTGAATATAGAAGTGAACTCTAATGATTGACAGTAGAATTAGAATGAATGTATGAATTAGTGTGAATAAGTGAATATAGAAATGAATTCTAATGATTGACAGTAGAATTAGAATGAATGAATGAATTAGTATGAATAAGTGAATATAGAAGTGAACTCTAATGATTGACAGTAGAATTAGAATGAATGTATGAATTAGTGTGAATAAGTGAATATAGAAATGAACTCTAATGATTGACAGTGGAATTTGTATGAATAAGTGAATATAAAAGTGAACTCTAATGATTGACAGTAGAATTAGAATGAATGAATGAATTAGTATGAATAAGTGAATATAGAAGTGAACTCTAATGATTGACAGTAGAATTAGAATGAATGTATGAATTAGTGTGAATAAGTGAATATAGAAGTGAACTCTAATAATTGACAGTGGAATTTGTATGAATAAGTGAATATAGAAGTGAACTCTAATGATTGACAGTAGAATTAGAATGAATGAATTAGTATGAATAAGTGAATATAGAAGTGAACTCTAATGATTGACAGTAGAATTAGAATGAATGTATGAATTAGTGTGAATAAGTGAATATAGAAATGAACTCTAATGATTGACAGTAGAATTAGAATGAACGAATGAATTAGTATGAATAAGTGAATATAGAAGTGAACTCTAATGATTGACAGTAGAATTAGAATGAATGTATGAATTAGTGTGAATAAGTGAATATAGAAATGAACTCTAATGATTGACAGTAGAATTAGAATGAATGAATGAATTAGTATGAATAAGTGAATATAGAAGTGAACTCTAATGATTGACAGTAGAATTAGAATGAATGTATGAATTAGTGTGAATAAGTGAATATAGAAATGAACTCTAATGATTGACAGTGGAATTTGTATGAATAAGTGAATATAAAAGTGAACTCTAATGATTGACAGTAGAATTAGAATGAATGAATGAATTAGTATGAACAAGTGAATATAGAAGTGAACTCTAATGATTGACAGTAGAATTAGAATGAATGTATGAATTAGTGTGAATAAGTGAATATAGAAGTGAACTCTAATGATTGACAGTGGAATTTGTATGGATAAGTGAATATAGAAGTGAACTCTAATGATTGACAGTAGAATTAGAATGAATGAATGAATTAGTATGAATAAGTGAATATAGAAGTGAACTCTAATGATTGACAGTAGAATTAGAATGAATGAATTAATTAGTATGAATAAGTGAATATAGAAGTGAACTCTAATGATTGACAGTAGAATTAGAATGAATGTATGAATAAGTGTGAATAAGTGAATATAGAAGTGAACTCTAATGATTGACAGTGGAATTTGTATGAATAAGTGAATATAAAAGTGAACTCTAATGATTGACAGTAGAATTAGAATGAATGAATGAATTAGTATGAATAAGTGAATATAGAAGTGAACTCTAATGATTGACAGTAGAATTAGAATGAATGAATGAATTAGTGCGAATAAGTGAATATAGAAGTGAACTCTAATGATTGACAGTAGAATTAGAATGAATGAATAAGTGTGAATAAGTGAATATAGAAGTGAACTCTAATGATTGACAGTAGAATTAGAATGAATGTATGAATAAGTGTGAATAAGTGAATATAGAAGTGAACTCTAATGATTGACAGTGGAATTTGTATGAATAAGTGAATATAAAAGTGAACTCTAATGATTGACAGTAGAATTAGAATGAATGAATGAATTAGTATGAATAAGTGAATATAAAAGTGAACTCTAATGATTGACAGTAGAATTAGAATGAATGTATGAATAAGTGTGAATAAGTGAATATAGAAGTGAACTCTAATGATTGACAGTGGAATTTGTATGAATAAGTGAATATAAAAGTGAACTCTAATGATTGGCAGTAGAATTAGAATGAATGAATTAGTATGAATAAGTGAATATAAAAGTGAACTCTAATGATTGACAGTAGAATTAGAATGAATGAATGAATTAGTATAAATAAGTGAATATAGAAGTGAACTCTAATGATTGACAGTAGAATTAGAATGAATGAATGAATTAGTGCGAATAAGTGAATATAGAAGTGAACTCTAATGATTGACAGTAGAATTAGAATGAATGAATGAATTAGTATGAATAAGTGAATATAGAAGTGAACACTGATGATGAGCAGTAGATGAAGGCTGGGTTAGCTGGTGAGTATGTCTGAAACAGCTCTGATAGTTAGCAGTAGTATGAACATGTTCCTCTGCGGTTCTTGCTAGAACGTCAGTAAACACACTGAGTCTTTCCTGGTCCTGAGGAACTGACCCCGGTTCAGATATGCTATATGTATAGATGATGCTGTAAGTGCTTCAGTCATGCTGTAGTCAATGTGAAGCTTCTCTGAACCTTCTCTGGATCTGCTCGCCTCGTCCTGCAGCGATAAACTCGCAGTGATTGATTTCTGGGTTGTGATGAATTTCACTTTCAAGGAGGAAGATGTCGCTGTGGCACTTCTTGATTCGTCCTCTCTGATTTCCTTTGTTCAGATCTGCTGTCCTTCGTCCAGAAGCTAAACTTGTCCTCTCGGTGGTTCCTCATCCAGACTCTGACTCTCCAGTTTCCTCTTTCCAAAGTTACAAGCACTGAATACTGTACAGCTGCTTTATCTGCGGGATGTCTTCTCCAGCAGTCCGAGGCTCAAAGCAGCGTTGGAAAGTGAAGCATGTGGAGATATTCAGAGAGGTTCAGAGATGTTTATTGATGTTTAGTGATGTTCAGAGATGTTTCGAGATGTTCAGAGATGTTCAGAGATGTTCAGAGATGTTTAGTGATGTTTAGTGATGTTCAGAGATGTTCAGAGATGTTTAGAGATGTTCAGAGATGTTCAGAGATGTTTCGAGATGTTCAGAGATGTTTAGTGATGTTCAGAGAGGTTTAGTGATGTTCAGAGATGTTCAGAGATGTTTAGTGATGTTCAGAGATGTTTCGAGATGTTCAGAGATGTTTAGTGATGTTCAGAGAGGTTTAGTGATGTTCAGAGAGGTTCAGAGAGGTTTAGTGATGTTCAGAGAGGTTTAGTGATGTTCAGAGATATTTAGAGATGTCCATTTATGTTCAGAGATGTTCAGAGATGTTCAGAGATGTTTAGAGATGTTCAGAGATGTTTAGTGATGTTCAGAGATGTTCAGAGATGTTCAGAGATGTTTAGTGATGTTCAGAGATGTTCAGTGAAGTTCAGAGATATTTAGTGATGTTCAGAGATGTTCAGTGAAGTTCAGAGATGTTTAGAGATGTTTAGTGATGTTCAGAGATGTTCAGTGAAGTTCAGAGATGTTTAGTGATGTTCAGAGATGTCCATTGATGTTCAGAGATGTTCAGAGATGTTCAGAGATGTTTAGTGATGTTCAGAGATGTTCAGAGATGTTCAGAGATGTTTAGTGATGTTCAGAGATGTTCAGTGAAGTTCAGAGATGTTTAGTGATGTTCAGTGATGTTTAGTGATGTTTAGAGATGTTTAGTGATGTTCAGTAATGTTTAGTGATGTTTAGAGAGGTTCAGAGATGTTCAGTGAAGTTCAGAGATGTTTAGTGAAGTTCAGAGATGTTTAGTGATGTTCAGTGACGTTTAGTGATGTTTAGAGATGTTTAGTGATGTTCAGTAATGTTTAGTGATGTTTAGAGATGTTCAGAGATGTTCAGAGATGTTCAGTGAAGTTCAGAGATGTTTAGTGATGTTCAGTGATGTTTAGTGATGTTTAGAGATGTTTAGTGATGTTCAGAGATGTTCAGTGAAGTTCAGAGATGTTTAGTGATGTTTAGAGATGTTCAGTGATGTTCAGAGATGTTCAGTGATGTTCAGTGAAGTTCAGAGATGTTTACTGATGTTTAGAGATGTTCAGAGATGTTCAGAGATGTTTAGAGATGTTCAGAGATGTTTAGAGATGTTTAGAGATGTTTAGTGATGTTCAGAGAGGTTTGCTGATGTTTAGAGATGTTCAGAGATGTTCAGAGATGTTTAGAGATGTTTAGAGATGTTTAGTGATGTTCAGAGATGTCTAATGAATCTGATTCTTTAGTTTATAATGTATAAGTATATAATACTGGTAATAATATTAAGAATCTGGAGTCTAGTTCTGTGTCTGTATGTGATGGTAGTGAGCTGATTGTGTAAATCTGGAGTGATACAGCATTAAAACACTCTCACATGCAGAACAGGCTCTGACTGAGAGCAGAGTGAACACACATTACCACACCCACCACATCTGTCAGACACTCAGACACCACCAACAGACCAGCGTCCCACTGCAGATACACGCCTGAACCAGTGAGCGCACAAGGGGGCCATGGAGGTTAACCCCTCCAACACTCTCACTCCTCTACTCCTCCAACACTCTCATTCTTTTACCCTCCAACACTCTCACTCCTCTACTCCACGAACACTCTCACTCTTTTACCCTCCAACACTCTCACTCCTCTACTCCTCCAACACTCTCACTTCTCTATTCCTCCAACCCTCTCACTCCTCTACTCCTCCAAAACTCTCACTCCTCTACTCCACCAACATTCTCACTCTTCCACCCGTCCAACACTCTCACTCCTCCACTCCTACAACACTCTCACTCTTCCACCTGTCCAACACTCTCACTCCTCTACTCCTCCAACACTCTCACTCTTTTACCCTCCAACACTCTCACTCATCTACCCCTCCAACACACTCACTCCTCTACTCCTCCAACACTCTCATTCTTCCACCCCTCCAACATTCTCACCCTGCCATCACCCCAACACTCTCACTCTTTTACCCCTCCAAAACTCTCACTCTTTTACCCCTCCAACACTCTCACTCTTCCACCCCTTCAACACGCTCACTCTTTTACCCATCCAACACTCTCACTCCTCTACTTCACTGGCACTCTCACTCTTTTACCCCTCCAACACAATCACTCCTCTACTCCACCAACACTCTCACATTTTCACCCCTCTAACATTCTCACTCTATTACCTTCCAACACTCTCACTCTTCCACCCCAACACTCACACACCTCTACCCCCAACACTCACTCATCCACCCCTCCAACACTCTCACTCTTTTACCTTTCCAACACTCTCACTCTTCCATCACTGTCTCTTTTTCAACACTCTAACACATCTACCCCAACACTGTCACTCATCCACCCCTCTAACATTTTTACTCTTTTACTCTCCAACACTCTCACCCTTCCACTCCAACACTCTCACAACTCTACCCCTCCAACACTCTCCTTCATTCAGCCCTCTAACAGTCTCACTCTTTTACCCCTCCAACACTCTCACTCTTCCACCCCTCCAAAACTCTCACTATTCCATTCCTCCTACACTCTCACTCCTCCACCCCAACGCTCTTACTGTTCCACCCCTCCAACACTCTCACTCTCACACACAAACTCTCACTCTTTCATCCTCCAAACACTCACCTCTTAAACTCTCACCCTCTCACCAAAGCTCTCATTTATTCACCCCCAAACTCTCACTCTCACACTCAAACTCTCACACTCAAATATTCACTGTTATACTTACAGCACTTATGTATTAGTTTCAATTAGTATCAGTCAGTATCCACTGTGAATGATTCAGCACCTACTATAATTAATTCAGCACCTACTATAATTAATTCAGCACCTACTGTAATTAATTCAGCACCTACTATAATTAATTCAGTACCTACTATAATTAATTCAGCACCTACTATAATTAATTCAGTACCTACTGTAATTAATTCAGCACCTATTATAATTAATTCAGCACCTACTATAATTAATTCAGCACCTACTGTAATTAATTCAGCACCTACTATAATTAATTCAGCACCTACTATAATTAATTCAGCAACTACTGTAATTAATTCAGCACCTACTATAATTAATTCAGCACCTACTATAATTAATTCAGTACCTACTGTAATTAATTCAGTACCTACTATAATTAATTCAGCACCTACTATAATTAATTCAGCACCTACTATAATTAGTTCAGCACCTACTATAATTAATTCAGTACCTACTGTAATTAATTCAACACCTACTATAATTAATTCAGCACCTACTGTAATTAATTCAGCACCTACTATAATTAATTCAGCACCTACTGTAATTAATTCAGCACCTACTGTAATTAATTCAGCACCTACTGTAATTAATTCAGTACCTACTATAATTAATTCAGCACCTACTATAATTAATTCAGCACCTACTATAATTAGTTCAGCACCTACTATAATTAATTCAGCACCTACTACAATTAATTCTGCACTTCCTATACTTAATTCAGTACCTACTATAATTAATTCAGCACCTATTATAATTAATTCAGTACATACTGTAATGAATTCAGTACCTACTGTAATTAATTCAGTACTATGAATGATTCAGTATCAGTTATGTGGGTTCTCTGTATGTTTTCATGTGTGTGAGTTCGTACTTTACCTGTTTCGGCGGCCGCCGTGTGGAGGAGAGTGAGCAGCAGTAAAGATGCAGTGGCCCCCGCCATATCGCCACCGCTGCCTGGACAGACCTCGGGTCCCCTTCAGCAGTGCAGGAGAGAGAGAGAGAGAGGGGGGGAGAGAAGGAAAGACAGAGAGGAGAAGTGTGGCACAGCTGTGCCAGTGGCAGAGAGGAGGAAGAACCTTTACAATCCCTCTCAGTGAGTCCAACAGTCAAGAACTGACTTACAGCTCTTTACATCTCTCTCTCTCTCTCTGCCCCCTCCCCTCTCTCTCTCTCTCTCTCTCTCTCTCTCTCTCTCTCTCTGTGGTATGCGAGCGCACATGGACAGAGGTTTTCCAGGTTTCCTCTGATTCTCCTCTGTTACGGCACGTGCGGTGTCCTGTAGAGGCTGTGTGGACGTTTACGTTATGTGTAAACTTAATGATGGATGGATCAAAAGTAGTAAATTAAATATAGAAGTCTGGTTTTATGAACAGCAGAGCATGTTCTTCACCTTCTCAAAGCAGTCCTGCTGTTGTTCCAACAGCAGCTAAAACGTACCTTAAATTTAGAAGTAATAAACACGTCCACCACAGAGACACCGCACATATATGAGATTATACTGCAATTTGTTGGGTTTAACACACAAATATCAAATTATATATAATGTACTTATATCATCATGATGTGTGGACCAATAGAAATGCTCCAAAAAAGCTCGGAAAACATTCTGGTTCCATTGACTTAAATAAGGTTACAAGGTCTGTAAAGTTGTGTGTGTGTATATATATATATATATATATATATATATATATATATATATATATATATTGCTGTCCAACATATATAACATGTATCTCCAAAATTGCAACTTGTATCTCACACACTTTAAAGTTATACAACTTATATATAAGAAAGAAGAAAGTCTGACACCTAACAACCACCTGGAAGACCCACCACCAACACTGTCCTCCCATCAGATGAACAGCATTTTGATCTTATGGAGAGAGGAAAACATCAAACTGCTTCAGATCTAAGAACATCCATGGGTGTTTCTGTCCATCTTTCCACTGTCAGAAGACACCTCAACACTGTGGGTCTGTAAGGATGTGTAGCTGTCCAGAACCTCAACACCACTGAATGGACTGATGACCACAGAGTCCAGAACCTCAACATCCCTGAATGGACTGACCATCCCAGAGTCCAGAACCTCAATACCACTGAATGGACTGACCATTCCAGAGTCAAGAACCTTAACATCACTGAATGTACTGACCACCCCAGAGTCCAGAACCTCAACATCACTGAACAGACTGATCACCCCAGAGTCCAGAAACTCAACATCACTGAATGGACTGACCACTCCAGAGTTCAGAACCTCAATACCACTGAATGGACTGACCACCCCAGAGTCCAGAAACTCAACATCACTGAATGGACTGACCACCCCAGAGTCCAGAACCTCAACATCACTGAATGGACTGACCACCCCAGAGTCCAGAACCTCAACATCACTGAATGGACTGACCACCCCAGAGTCCAGAACCTCAACATCACTGAATGGACTGACCACCCCAGAGTCCAGAACCTCAACATCACTGAATGGACTGACCACCCCAGAGTCCAGAACCTCAACATCACTGAATGGACTGACCATCTTTACAGCTTTACTGAGTTGTTTTCAAAACTCTGTAAAGCTGCTTTGAGACAACACCGTTGTAAAAAGCGCTACATAAATAAACTTGACTTGACTTGACTTGACCATCCCAGAGTCAAGAACCTCAACATCACTGAATGGACTGACCATCCCAGAGTCAAGAACCTCCACACCACTGAATGGACTGACCATTCCAGAGTCCAGAACCCCAACACCACTGAATTAAGAAGCAGATTCTAAGTCTGAACTTTGAAGGAGAGTCTGAACTGAAAGTGAATCTCCTGAGAAGAACTGAAGAACTGAGGCTGGAATGAAGGTAAAGAGTGGACACAGTAAACACTCAAACACTTGATATGATGTGTAGCTGTTGAGGATTCTGGGTAATTTAAGGTTAATTATGTATTGTGTGTTTTGCTGCTGATGCTAAATATTTAACAAATTGTAATTAATAAATTTTGAGTGGATATTAAATCAGTTAATGGTGGTCTCTGACTTTTGCTCCGCGTTGTGTTTTTCTCTCTCTGTGTTTCAGTTTATATACTCCAGTGTGTATCGTTATAATCAGATGCGTATGTTTTATATTGGTCTGCCTCATTTGTATATTCTAATTTATGCTAATCACTAATGAGCAACTTTCCATTGAGAACAATTAGTGATGCAATCACAGCCGGTGGTGGAGCCTCAGTGGGTGGAAAGGGATCTTTCACATATTCACACTCACACAGCGGAACATGCTAGAACAGGATCTCAAGCTGCCCACCTAATAAAATATGTTCTGGCACATTCTACATTCCTACGGCTGCCTGCTCTGAGGCTACAGCTCCACATTCATGTAGGCAGGCTGAGGTACCTGTCGAGAGGGGATCAGGTTCACCATCAAACAGCAAGAGTCAACACTGGAGCAGCAATCTCATTTTCACCTCCACAACTCAATGTAAATAGAAGAGGGACATCAATTCAGTCCATTCATGCCCCGCCCACAAATTATTTCTTACTGTACAGTCTGATTTGGTAGTGTTAGCAGTTTAGACTGGACAGTAAATTTATGCTGATAAAAGTCCAATTTCAGATCATAGTTGTTTGGTTGGACTGAGCTGGAGCTAGACAGGGTTTAAAGCTAACTCAGATTAGTTGGACACAATAATGGATTTGCCACCATAACAACCTGACAAACCAAATAATGCTCAATCACTTTTAATAGTGTTACTGTTTATAGCTATACAATGCAGGGAAAGAGGGAGTGTTTTCAGGTACAAGTTACAAAACTACATGCCAAAAAACTTCAGTGTCATATTCGTCTGCAGATTTACTTCAATAAAAAAGAGCATGATGACTTTATTACAACAAAAACACCACTGATAACTACACTGTTGATAACTACACTAATGATAAATGCAGCTACTGTATCACTCATACTAACACCATTGATAACTACACTATTGATAACTACACCACTGATAACTACACTACTGATAATTATCTACTGTATCATTCATACTTACACCACTGATAACTACACTATTGAAAACTACACCATTGATAACTACACTACTGATAACTATCTATTGTATGACTCATACTTACACCACTGATAACTACACTATTGATAACTACACCACTGATAACTACATTACTGATAACTATATGTACTGTATCACTCATACTTATACCACTGATAATTACACTATTGATAGCTACACTATTGATAACTACACTATCGATAACTACACCACTGATAACTACACTATTGATAACTACACTATTGATACCTACACCACTGATAACTACACTACCGATAACTATCTACTGTATCACTCATACTTACACCACTGATAACTACACTATTGAAAACTACACCATTGATAACTACACTACTGATAACTATCTACTGTATCACTCATACTTACACCACTGATAACTACACTATTGATAACTACACCACTGATAACTACACTACTGATAACTATACTTACTGTATCACTCATACTTATACCACTGATAACTACACTATTGATAGCTACACTATTGATAACTACACTATCGATAACTACACTACTGAAAACTACACCACTGATAACTACACTACTGATAAGTACACCACTGATAAATACACTACTGATAAATACACCTACAGTATTACTCATAATTACACCAGTGATAACTACATTATTGATAACTACACCACTAATAACTACACTACTGATAAGTACACCTACTGTATTACTCATAGTTATGCCACTGGCAGTTATACCACTGATGATATTTACACCACTAAAAGTTATATAACCATAATACTGATAACGTCACCACTGACAGTTATACCACTAATAGCTACAACACTGATAACGTGACCACTGACAGTTACACCACTGATAATCACACCACTAATAGCTACAACACTGATAACGTCACCACTGACAGTTATACCACTGATAATCACACCACTAATAGCTACAACACTGATAACGTCACCACTGACAGTTATACCACTGATAATCACACCACTAATAGCGCCAACACTGATAACATCACCACTGACAGTTATACCACTGATAATCACACCACTAATAGCGCCAACACTGATAACGTCACCACTGACAGTTATACCACTGATAATCACACCACTAATAGCTACAACACTGATAACGTCACCACTGACAGTTATACCACTGATAATCACACCACTAATAGCTACAACACTGATAACGTCACCACTGACAGTTACACCACTGATAATCACACCACTAATAGCTACAACACTGATAACGTCACCACTGACAGTCATACCACTGATAATCACACCACTAATAGCTACAACACTGATAACGTCACCACTGATAGTTATACCACTGATAATCACACCACTAATAGCGCCAACACTGATAACGTCACCACTGACAGTTATACCACTGATAATCACACCACTAATAGCTACAACACTGATAACGTCACCACTGACAGTTATACCACTGATAATCACACCACTAATACTAATAGCACTGTTAATTAGCAAATGTGTGGCCCCCAAAAGTCCTTAAGGTAAACTACAAAAAGTAGGTTATCGTGTCACAGAGTCTAAGCATCCAGCCATCATTCACTCCTGAAGTGTTTTCAGGGTGGGGTAAGGCTGATAGGACCCAGAGGGAGAGAGAGAGAGAGAGACAGAGGGAGAGAGAGAGAGAGAGACAGAGGGAGAGAGAGAGAGAGAGAGAGCCTTAAGTAACATTAATGTTTCTCAAAAAAAAACAACCCCGAATGTTAATAAATATAAACCCTGCAGCTGCTGGAACCAAGCTTATATTTATATGAATGTATGGATGTATATGTATATGCGACACGATAACCTACTTCAAATAAAAAGCTTATATATACATTATATATACATACATGCATATATACTGCTGCTCTTGCCTATCGGTGGTAGCTGCTGGAGTAGGCTTGGTAGGTTTTTGCTTGCTGTCGCTCGTCTTTGTCGCTTGAATGTGTGGACGAGCTTTTCTGGTGGAGAAGGACTCTCCTCAACAAGTAATCCCAATAATGTCTACATGTCCCCACAACTCCACCCACCATTTATTCATTTATTTATTTTACATTTTTCAGCAAAACCCATTTTACAGTTACTTGTGAGTGTAAGATGCTAGAGTCTACAGTCACCACAAGGGGGCAGCAATGTCTATATACTTTATGTAGTTAATATTAAAACAGTTTTACCAGAAAGACTGTGTGAATGTCAGGCTGAGCTCAGTTCTGGCTTCAGATGAAACTGAAAGTAGACAAAAACTGTAAAGGCGTTAAATCACCACTGGATGGCGCCAGAGCTTCATAATTTAGTTCAGATCCTCTTTTCCAGATTATACAGTAATCCTGATCCACAGGCACACACACACAAGTTTCATTACATAGACTTCCCTTTGTTTTCTGGAGACTCCAGAAGGGTATTAGTACTAGTGACCCACCAGCAGGTCCCCATAGTGATGAAAGGTCCCCACAGTGTGTGTATATGAATATTTTTTGGTCCCAACAGTGTGACATACACCTGTACACACACAGTTATTCACCATGTTTGTCAAAATGTCACAGTAATTTTAAAGAATGTTTAAGTAGAACTGAAACATAAAGTGAAAAATATCAATATATACTGAAAAGTATGTGAATAAACTATATAAAATAGATTTATAAATATACAGAGTAAATGGATGTAAATTAAAATATATACATAATGAAAGGTAATCATTATGTGACTATATATATATAAATACATAAACTATTAAAAACATGTCAACATATCCAATGCTAATTATACAGAATAGTATAGAAATATAGAATAATAGAAAATATATAAAGGGTTACACTTATTAAAAAATATTGATTGTTTATGTAACAATTATGGTTATTTAAAGTGAGCAGGATGGTGAAAATGACTGAATAAAGCATTCAATATATAAATATTACACAATATATTCTGATGTTTTATACTGTATTGGGAATGTATAACATTAACAATTGCAAAAGTGTTTAATACATAAATACTCACATACATACAAATATTAAATAAAAAACTAATTTAAAGTAAAAATCAACTAAAAAAATGTACATTTTAACCATAAACATCATTAAATATGTGAGTGTTTATAGTATACAGTCTGAATATCCTACAGTGTGAGTAAATACTGTGAAAAATATAAAGTAAATATAAAATTATATATAGGAAGTCTGTGTATAATAATGTACGGCGGTTTGAGTGGGTGGGAGAAAACTCGGCCAGGAGAGTGACCACTAATCCCGGCTCTTACATGTGACCACTGACTGACTGTCTGTTTATCCTCTTTGAGAGTTACTTTAAATCCTCTCTCTCTCTCTCTCTCTCTCTCTCTCTTTCTCTCTCTCTCTCTGTGAGGAGACGTGATGGCGGCGGCTGGACAGAAAGTGATTCTGATCACGGGCTGCTCGTCTGGAATTGGCCTGAAGATCGCCGTTCTCCTGGCCAAGGACGAGAAGCAGAGATATCATGGTCAGTGTGATTGTGAGGATTCCATGTAGTGCCATTGAGTATGTAGTTAGAACGTTAATAATAAATGTAAATTAAGTGTAGCTGCTCTTCTGTAAACATTCTCATATTTTACTTCTTGTGGCCTTCTGGTTCCAACCTTCAGTAGATCTGAGACTGTTTGAGAATGGTTGAACAGTAAAACGATGGCAGATCATTTGCTAGCTAAACTGAAGATGATTTCATGCATACAAACTAAGATTATTATTAATATTACACGCTGTTGAGTTGGTTCCAGTTCCTGGTGATCATATGGACGATGTTTCCCCGGAACGTCCTTCTGTCTGTTAAGATCTTTAGACTTCTTAAAGGCTTCTTCATGATTCCTCTGTTTGTTTACATCCATCTTGATGCTGGTGGTCCTCTTCAGCTGTTCTAAGTATAATGGTCTTGTTCAATGAACTGGTTCTTCTCAGAGTGTGTACAAAATCAGAGCTTCAGTTTGGTTAACCGGGGCTCCAGTGAGAGGTGGGGCTCCATTCGTTTCCTTTCCCATCCTAGGTTCTCCTAAAAATCTTGCCCTAAAGTTCAAAGGCACCGCTATTTTTTAGTGTACTGCTGTTTTATTCTCCAGCTTGTAGGAAGACCTTGGCCTGGAGAGTTTTGATCATAGATGCATGACTACATCAGAAGATCTTTTCAAGCTCCTTCGTTCTTTTTCTAAGAGGGCTAATCTGTTTCATAATTCCTGAGCGCTGGACCATCTGTCGCTAATATTTAACCCAAGCAGGTAAAGGCTGCCCACCAAGTTTGCTATGTCCTTCCTGAGCTGAAGACCCAAATTCATGCTCGGTTCTTTAGCTTCGCATGTAAGGTCCTTCAGATCTTTCTGATTCTGAGGTTCAAAACGTTTGTGATTACAGTCCAAATTTACAGTGCAAATAGAAGAGGATGTGGGAACTACAGCGTTTTAATCAGACACAACAGTGAAGGACAACCTGTGCTCGTCACTGGCTGACTGGGCCGAGTCATTTAAACCCAATCCCAAAACCCAAACTACCCTATAAACCAGCACAATGTAGCACATACAACACGTGCACCTGCTTTAGCAAACAATGGCAACTCTGCACACGGGTGAATGAGGCAATAGCTGGATGCCGCAAGCCTTACCAATTAGAGTCTTGGGCACCCCTATCCTGGCAGCTCATGGCACCAATTCTTGTACCACTTGGGGTGGTGTTCTTTCAACCACTGTTTACTTCAACCACCACACTGTAGGTGCAGCTATGCTGCATTTTGTGTAAAATAAGTTAAAAATTTGTTGTGAATTACAAATAACGCTGATTTTGCCTCAAGAATTTAAGGGATTTCTCAAGAAATAAGTGTAACTATGTGTAACTAAAGCTAAACCTTCTACAAACTCAACTAACTCTATATCTACTTTGTATTTTGAGTATAGTAAGCTTGGTGAACTCTATTAATTTTTTGTATTAAGTGAAAAGAAAGAGGGAGAGAGAAAGGGGAGAGTGCATAAGACTCTTTATCCCTGCTTATCCTTAAATCTCCTCAGCTTCAGTTGTATTCACACCCAAACAACAGTGGCCCCAGATCACCTATAGTACAAGCTGCCTTTAAATCAGTCACAGTTCTATGGCTGTGGTCATACCAGGTGACTTTCTGTCCAATCCTTAGGAAACTTTTTTCTGACCTGTGATGACCTCTAACCCACACACCTGGTGGCAATCTTGAGAATTACTTGCAACGCTCTTGGACTCTTCCCTGGAAATGAGTGTACAGGTTTCTGGGTTCTTCTAAGAAGTCCGTCAAATAGGTTCTTCAATGTTACTTTCATTCTGACAGGTTATTCTGTGGTGCTGTACATCAGATAGATTCCTTATTAGTACACAGGGATTGATAGTGCCCGTTTGTCAGATCCATGACTGGAGCATCCTGTCATGCAGGTCCTTCCATTGAATATTCCATCGTATAAGTTATTCAGAAGTATTGTCCATTCAACTGGTCCATCAACTGAAGATACATCCACTGAGATCCCTCAGTGGTCTTTTCCATCTTACTGTCCCATCAGTTGTACTTTTCATCTTCCAACACGTCCATCTCTGACATCTCTAACAGACCCATCAGTAGTATGTCCATTGGACAAGTCCATTATTTGTTGTATCCATCACCAAGGTTCATAAGTGTCAGTCCATAAGCGTTGTCAGTCAAACAGGTCCATCGTGTTTAGTGTTCATCACACAGGTTTACAGTGGAGGTGTCATTAGACTGGTTTGTTAGTTGTAGTACACCAGTGATAATGTCCTTGATACTGGTCTATCAATTATGGGGCCTATAATTCAGGTCTTCCATCCATCAATCATAGTGTCCATTAAATGTGTCCAAGAGTGGTGCAGTCCGTCAGACATGTCCTTTAGAGGTGGTATCCGTCAGACTGGTCTTTCAGAGGTAGTGTCCATCAGCCAGACCCTTCAGATGTAGTGTCCATCCGACAGGCTCTTGGTACAGTCCATTTAATAGATCTATTGCTTGTAGTGTCCATCACTGAAAGTGCCCCATCAGATCTATGAGTAGTGCAACACATCATGAAGGTCCTTGCATCATACAAGCTCTTGAGTGGTACTGTCCATCCAACTCCATTAATTGGAGTATACATCAGACAGGTCCATCAGTGACTCATCAGTTGTACTTTTTGTCATTCAACAGGTCCATCTCTGACAGAACTATTAGTAGTAATGTCTTTAAGGAGTAGCGTCTATCAGATCCAAGAGTGGTGCTGTTACGTCTCTCTCACTCAGTGTCTCTCTCTTTCTGTATGTCTGCAGTGATAGCAACCATGAGGGACCTGAAGAAGAAGGATAAGTTGCTGGAGGCAGCTGGAGATACTTATGGCAAAACTCTCTCTTTACTCACTCTGGACGTCTGCAGCGATGAGTCCGTCAAACAGTGTGTGAACAGCGTTAAAGACCGGCATATAGACGTACTGAGTGAGTAAACTCCCATACACAGTCATGTAGCATTCGATCTGAGCTATACAACACCAGATACTTGAGACTTGTGATCCTTTAATAGCCTGTACTGTATTTAAGCATCGCACAACATCTGATAATCAAATAAAGAAAAATTCATGTGTTATGTTAGTAGCACCACTTACTGCCAAAAATCCATGATTACCAGAGTAAAGACTGAAGTGTTGTCTTAAACAGATAATCAGTCTTTTCTTGGTAGGACTTCCAGGGTTGTGGTGTTGAGTTAGAAGTCTGAGCTGCTCTTGTAGAACCCAAAACAACCCCCAAGCTCTATTCACAGGACAGGACTGAGCTGGGCCTCTATTAAACACATTGCAGTGGGAACGCTAGCATTTATGCTTAGATGGAAAAACAGGCAGCTGAGAGATGAGCTAGTTTGTCAGTTCTGTGATATACATTAGGATAGTTTCTGCTTGGTGACCTCTGTTAGCTTTTTTTTTTTTTACTTAAGCACGAAAAATGAATCCAGTAAAGATATCAAATGTTTCTAATTTTATGTTTGCCGTAGCCTTATTAAAACAGTTTACAAAGATTTGCGAAAGACTGTGGTCTTGTGTATGTTCCCCCTCGACCACTAGATAGCAGCGTTCTAGCCATTCGACTCTTTCACTCCAATGCAAACAAGAAGAATAAGGGCACATTGCCAATGTTAGCGTTAGCAAACCCTTGCATTTGGTGGGGAGTATCCTATACCGTGATAGTTCCTAAAATTATATTTGAAAATGTATTGTCACTTACAGCATCATAACATATCACAATATATTGAATCGGAACCTCTGTATCGTCATATGTATAGTATTGCCAGGTTCTTGCCAACACACAGCCCTGATTATTGTTTTGTGTGATTTTAGAAACTCGCTATTTGGGCAAATAATTTAGTTGTTGTAAAGAATATGCTTATCAATTGTCTTGCCAGTAAAGTCAATGCAATTTGATTTACTAAAATCAGTCAGAACAAGAAAAAATGTCTATATATAAGTGTAAAAAATTGTGTAATCTGATCATCTTAAAAAAATATTTTATAATAAGGTGACAATTACCTCAAAATGAAAAATATTACATATATTGGCAGGTCTGGGCTTTAGCATCCCATCACACCCCCATTACAGGAATGATTTAATCACTAGATTGAAGATAATTTCACCTTCCAAGATACAATACAAGATACGAGAATAATACGAGACAAAACAAACCAAGCCTGTGATTGGTAGGCATGTTACTTATTAAAGGTTCACCAACAATACAACCACTGAAAGCAAGAATTCATGGGCAAGCTTAACGGCTACTGACTGAACACGAACGTTATTTATAGACCACGTTATTTATAGACCAGGAGTGCTCGCAGGTGTGAGATTAAACGAATTAAAAAAGAAGACGTGGATTTAGGCTCCCTGGGGCTTTACGGTGCTCCAGACTGAAGACACTGAAAAAGCTCCTCGCTACTGATTCGGTTAATCTCCGAGTTTATTAACGGCTCACGGATCCTCTTTTAACTGCACACACATACACAAACAGAGGCAGCTGACCGACCGGCTGAGTTCTGTTATAGAAAGCAGTGCTTCGTTTCTCTGTAGTTAATAATGCAGGTATCGGGCTGGTGGGGCCCTTGGAGAGCATCAGCATGGAGGAGATGAAGAAGGTGTTCGAGACGAACTTCTTTGGCGTGATCCGTATGATTAAAGAAGTAATGCCCGACATGAAGAAACGGCATGCGGGCCACATCATCGTCATGAGCAGTGCGATGGGCCTACAAGGTGGAGGAGCATGAGTGCTGTGAAGCGTGTGAGATCTTTCTGTTCCTAATACTGTGCAAAAGTCAGAGACCACCTTCAATCAATGTCACTTCTGGTCAAATCAGCCAGTACAAGTATAATTTAGTATTATTCCATTAGTAGCAAAGAACCTTCAGCCTCAACTACTAAATATCATATCAGGTGTTTGAGTGTTTCAATCTCTACTACTTATTCCAGCTTCGGGTCTTCTCAGGAGACTACCATTCAGTTCAGACTCTCCTCCAAAGTTCAGTCTTAGAAGCTGCTACTACTTCTCAACATCCAAACGACCCCAAACACACTCTGTGGACTCTGGGGTGGTCAGTACATTTAGTGGTGTTGAGGTTCTGGACTCTGGGCTGGTCAGTACATTTAGTGGTGTTGAGGTTCTGGACTCTGGGCTGGTCTGTACATTTAGTGGTGTTGAGGTTCTGGACCCTGGGCTGGTCAGTACATTTAGTGGTGTTGAGGTTCTGGACTCTGGGGCGGTCAGTACATTCAGTGATGTTAAGCTTCTGGACCCTGGGGTGGTCAGTCCATTGAGTGGTCTTTAAGTTCTGGACTCTGGGGTGGTCAGTCCTTTCAGTGGTGTTGAGGTCCTGGGCTCTGGGGTGGTCAGTACATTTAGTGATGTTGAGGTTCTGGACTCTGGGGTTGTCAGTCCATTAAGTGGTGTTGAGGTAGGTTCTGGACTCTGGGCTGGTCAGTACATTTAGTAATGTTGAGGTTCTGGACTCTGGGGCGGTCAGTACATTCATTGATGTTAAGCTTCTGGACTCTGGGGTGGTCAGTCCATTCAGTGGTGTTTAAGTTCTGGACTCTGGGGTGGTCAGTCCATTCAGTGGTGTTGAGGTCCTGGGCTCTGGGGTGGTCAGTACATTGAGTGATGTTAAGGTTGTGGACACTGGGGTTGTCAGTCCATTAAGTAGTGTTAAGGTTCTGGACTTTGGGGTGGTCAGTCCATTGTTCTGAGGACAGCAGCAGCTTCTTTGTTTGATGTGTCTGTATCTCCTTTACTGAGTGAGGAGCTTCTTGAAAAACTTCAGACCCAGAGTGTTGAGGTGTCTTCTCACAGTGGAAGGATGGACAGAAACACCTGTGGATGTTTTCAGTTCAGTGTTTTCCTCTCTTGATAAGATCAGATAGCAGCTCTTCCAGGTGGTTGTTGGGAGTTAGAGTTTCTCTGGAGCTTTTAATCAGTTTTAAATGTTTTTTTACTTTCTCTTCTTTTAACTTTTACTTACTGGCCATTTTGACAGGAAGTTAAATAACTGACCAGAGGTGTCTGATTTTTGCAGAGTACTGTACTGCATGTATGATGATGATCTTTGATGGGTCACATAAGCTGTAGTGTGGTTTCTCTCAGCTGTTTAATGTGATTTTCTACATGTGTAATGTTCTATGTGTGTGGGTGGGCGTGTTTGTTACAGGTGTAGTATTTAATGATGTTTATGCTGCTTCTAAGTTTGCTGTGGAGGGTTTGTGCGAATGTCTGGCAGTACAGCTTCTTAAGTTTAATATCAGGTAAGTGCTGCTCTCTTTTACTTCATCCTATCATACTTTCCCACTTTTCTCTCTCTCTCTGTGAGGCCTTTGCTATTGTGTCCCAGGTATTTGAGAAGGTGTTGAAGGCAAATAATAACAAGAATTTTTAATCACCACAATAGTAACAAAAAAGAGACACATTATTGAAATAAAAGTGAAATTAAAGGTTTATTTTGTGTGGACACATGCGCGAGCATCTTTTATTGGAGTCCAGAGTAGAAACAAAAAACAGATTCAATAACGAAACAACCCGTATAACAAAAACAGAGCAACAGAGTAATCACAAAACCACCATGCTAGACAAAGACAGGGTGTATAAGAAAGGCACAGGAAACTGGAAACACCTGGGACAGGGAGGAGACCCAAACTAGGGGCAGGTGAGGGGCATGACAAGAGGGTGGAGACAAGGAGGAGCACAAGATCAAAACAAACTGAAGCATATGGAACATGAGACAAGAGTGACAACAAAAGCAGAAACAGACAGGAGAAGAAGCAAAGCATGACAGACTGACCTGGACACTGGTTAAAAGTTAAGCACAAAGGTTTGTTAGTGGAAGAACAATCCAGAGGAATAGTCGGTAAGCTATTCCAAAATGAAAAACATCCAGTCATACCACATGGGAGGAGCTGTAAGGAGTAGTAGAACTACAGGCATTGAAAAACAGTCAGACAGGCTACCGAGCAAAAGGACACAAACCAAAAGACTAATCCGGAAAACAGAACGAGATAATAACAGGTAAACACAGACTGCAGAACTCTCGGTATGTACTGACGAGGTCAGATTCAGTACTTCACAAAGAAAGACACAAACAGACCAACTTAACTACAGAGAATACCAGGAGAACCCATCAGCACATTAGCAACTACTTGAAGGAGTCAGGAGTGAAGAACCCCAACTTCACAGAAGAAACATGGTTGGAATTCCTTCATGATCGTGATGGGAGACCTAAACGCTCGGCCTAGGTAACGAAAGGACAGTACAACTCTCGACTGTGTTTAATAGTGACAGCAAGATCATTTCCACACGACCAGAACTCACAGGATTGGGACTTTGTAGGGGTATATGATGGAAAAAGATCATGTGGTCTGATGAGTTCAGACTGACCCTACTCCAGAGTGATGGGAGGGTCACTGTAAAAGCCTCTGGGGGCAGTACTGTGATCTGGGGGGCTTAAGTTGGTCAGGTCGTGGCTCAGTAATGGTATGTAGAAATAAAATGAAACTGACCAGCTGAAAGTACTGAATGTCCAGGTCATCCTATTAATGGATTTGTTCTTACCTGATGGCATGGTCATATTCCAGGATGATCTGGATTGTAAAAGAGTGCCTCAGGATACATGAGGAATCACAGAGTCCTGACCTTAACCCCACTGGAGGTCTTTAGGATGAGCTGGAGAAAACATCATGGAGGGGTTGAAGTCTCCTGTTGTCAGTATAAGATCATTACACAGACCACACAACTCTCAGCATATACTGACAGTTTCAGTCCCTCACAAAAAAGGACACAAACAGATAAACTTAAATACAAAGGAACCTGTTAACTGAGATTGGGTGCAAGCGCTCTGACTGGTGGAAGATGATCCGCTGGTGCATTATGGGTGATCAGAATGGCTAAGAAGCCTGACAATAGCAGTACTATAGAAATCATAAAAAGTGGTTGCAAAGTATATACGGAGAGAGTACATCGATTTCTAAAATATAATTTATGCCCCTTCCAATATTTCACAAAGTGCTGATCAGATTTCACTAAATCAGAGTAATTATTTCACCTCATTTAAAGATCAACCACAACAATAAAATAGAATATTTAGCTAAATAGGTCAAAGCCAGGACGTGTGATTGTCCTTTAGTACTATGTCCATTCCAGTTCCAGTTCAGTCCACTGTGATTTTTCTATTTCAGTCTGTCCATGATTGAGCCAGGTCCAGTCCACACAGAGTTCGAGATGAAGATGATTGAGGATGTTTCGCAGAAAGAGTACCCAGGTGCTGACCCAGAGACCGTTCACTACTTCAAGAACGTCTACCTGCCCTCGTCTGTGGACATCTTTCAGACACTGGGTCAAAGTCCTGATGACATTGCTAAGGTCAGCTAACTCTCCTATTGTGTTCATGTGTTGGTGTTGACATGTCTCACTTAAGAACTGGTGTAACTGAACTAACATCAGCTCCTCAAGACACCTCAACACTGTGGGTCTGAAAAGATGCGTAGCTGTTCAAGAAGCTCCTCACTCAGAAAAGGAGGTAGAGACACACCAAATAAAGAAGCTGCTGCTGTTCTCAGAACAATAGACTGACCACCCCAGAGTCCAGAACCTCAACACCACTGAATGGACTGACCACCCCAGCGTCCAGAACCTCAACACCACAGAATGTGTTTGGGGTTATTTGAAAGGAGAGGAACATGACAACTGATGCACAATACCGTATAGTATCTGCTTTACATCATTTGCATAGTAAAGAATCTTAGGCTGGCTAGGAGACAAAGAAGTACAGTCAGAACACAACCTCAGCTAGAAACTGGGTCAGACACTTGTGGGAAAGCACAGTAGAAACTATTCATCCCCAGATGCCAGAAAGTTACACCCAAGACTAGAATGCACTGTTTAATCAGTCTCTGATTAATGAATGAATTAATAGAACCTTGAACATGACAATAATCATGGACGGTTTGTTAATTAGGGCGTCTATTGACCACAGTTAATTGTGGAGTCATTGTTGAGTATAAGTTTTATTCAAGATGATATTTACAGTGAACTTCAGGGTATATCAGTGCACGAATACTGTACTGTCTATTATGTAAAGAGAAATATTTATGTATATTTCCATTGGTTAGCTAGTTGTTTTTCTTTTTATTATTTACACATTGAGAAGGTCATCTTGGCTATCGTCACAACTATTAATCCCCCCCTCGGATATTTGGCAGGAGCTGTCACTGACAATAATAATTTAAATAACCTCTCACAAACGTATAACCTTCCTTCCTTTGCTGAGTAAAATTTGTTGCCTCGTAATTATAGTTCGATATAGCCCTGAATGATCTGTTCTCTGGTTTTACTCCATAACACTGACACTGCCTTGCTTCAAACTATGCCTAGAATTCTTTTTTCTTAACTTTGCTTTTGATACTGTCCCCAATAATACAGCTGCAGCTCAGCTCTGCCATTGGTATCCCTGGCATTGCTTCTTCCTTGTTTACCTCATACCTCACAGAAAGACAACACCTCAAAACACAAATCCCTCCAGTTTCTATAAGGCTGGCTCTGGCTCTGGCTGGGTCCCAGCCACCAGAGGGTGATGCAGAGCTTCCAATCAGACCCAATGCCCTGCACCTGGTTGTAGGGCTACATAAAGGCCAGCAAGGAAGTCAAAAGTAGCTTTGTCTCATTGTGGGCCAACAGAAACAGCCGGTATTGTTTGGGAGAGGGTTGAGAGATTTTACAATCCCTCTCATTACTTCTCATGTTTTCCTCTCCTTTTCCCTGTCAATAAAAACATATATATAATAAAGGTGGCACAGTGGTGTAGTAGTTAGTATGGTGGTGTAGTGGTTAGTATGGTGGTGTAGTGGTTAGTATGGTGGTGTAGTGGTTAGTATGGTGGTGTAGTAGTTAGTACGGTGGTGTAGTGGTCAGTATGGTGGTGTAGTGGTTAGTACAGTGGTGTAGTGTTAGTATGGTGGTGTAGTGGTTAGTATGGTGGTGTAGTAGTTAGTACGGTGGTGTAGTGGTTAGTATGGTGGTGTAGTAGTTAGTACGGTGGTGTAGTAGTTAGTATGGTGGTGTAGTGGTTAGTATGGTGGTGTAGTGGTTAGTATGGTGGTGTAGTGGTTAGTATGATGGTGTAGTGGCTAGTATGGTGGTGTAGTGGTCAGTATGGTGGTGTAGTGGTTAGTACGGTGGTGTAGTGGTTAGTACGGTGGTGTAGTGGTCAGTACGGTGGTGTAGTGTTAGTACGGTGGTGTAGTGGTCAGTACGGTGGTGTAGTGGTCAGTATGGTGGTGTAGTGGTCAGTATGGTGGTGTAGTAGTTAGTACGGTGGTGTAGTGGTCAGTACGGTGGTGTAGTGTTAGTATGGTGGTGTAGTGGTCAGTACGGTGGTGTAGTGGTCAGTACGGTGGTGTAGTGGTCAGTACGGTGGTGTAGTGGTTAGTACGGTGGTGTAGTGGTTAGTACGGTGGTGTAGTGTTAGTACGGTGGTGTAGTGGTTAGTACGGTGGTGTAGTGGTTAGTACGGTGGTGTAGTGTCAGTACGGTGGTGTAGTGGTCAGTACGGTGGTGTAGTGGTCAGTACGGTGGTGTAGTGGTTAGTACGGTGGTGTAGTGTTAGTACGGTGGTGTAGTGGTCAGTACGGTGGTGTAGTGGTCAGTACGGTGGTGTAGTGGTCAGTACGGTGGTGTAGTAGTTAGTACGGTGGTGTAGTGGTTAGTACGGTGGTGTAGTGGTTAGTACGGTGGTGTAGTAGTTAGTACGGTGGTGTAGTGGTTAGTACGGTGGTGTAGTGGTTAGTACGGTGGTGTAGTGGTTAGTACGATGGTGTAGTGGTTAGTACGGTGGTGTAGTGGTTAGTACGGTGGTGTAGTGGTCAGTACGGTGGTGTAGTGTTAGTACGGTGGTGTAGTGGTCAGTACGGTGGTGTAGTGGTCAGTACGGTGGTGTAGTGGTCAGTACGGTGGTGTAGTGGTCAGTACGGTGGTGTAGTGTCAGTACGGTGGTGTAGTGGTCAGTACGGTGGTGTAGTGGTCAGTACGGTGGTGTAGTGGTTAGTACGGTGGTGTAGTGGTTAGTATGGTGGTGTAGTGGTTAGTATGATGGTGTAGTGGCTAGTATGGTGGTGTAGTGGTCAGTACGGTGGTGTAGTGGTCAGTACGGTGGTGTAGTGGTCAGTACGGTGGTGTAGTGGTCAGTACGGTGGTGTAGTGGTTAGTACGGTGGTGTAGTGGTTAGTATGGTGGTGTAGTGGTTAGTATGATGGTGTAGTGGCTAGTATGGTGGTGTAGTGGTCAGTACGGTGGTGTAGTGGTTAGTACGGTGGTGTAGTGGTTAGTACGGTGGTGTAGTGGTCAGTACGGTGGTGTAGTGTTAGTACGGTGGTGTAGTGGTCAGTACGGTGGTGTAGTGGTCAGTATGGTGGTGTAGTGGTCAGTACGGTGGTGTAGTAGTTAGTACGGTGGTGTAGTGGTCAGTACGGTGGTGTAGTGTTAGTACGGTGGTGTAGTGGTCAGTACGGTGGTGTAGTGGTCAGTACGGTGGTGTAGTGGTCAGTACGGTGGTGTAGTGGTTAGTACGGTGGTGTAGTGGTTAGTACGGTGGTGTAGTGTTAGTACGGTGGTGTAGTGGTTAGTACGGTGGTGTAGTGGTCAGTACGGTGGTGTAGTGTCAGTACGGTGGTGTAGTGGTCAGTACGGTGGTGTAGTGGTCAGTACGGTGGTGTAGTGGTTAGTACGGTGGTGTAGTGTTAGTACGGTGGTGTAGTGGTCAGTACGGTGGTGTAGTGGTCAGTACGGTGGTGTAGTGGTCAGTACGGTGGTGTAGTGGTCAGTACGGTGGTGTAGTAGTTAGTACGGTGGTGTAGTGGTTAGTACGGTGGTGTAGTGGTTAGTACGGTGGTGTAGTGGTTAGTACGGTGGTGTAGTGGTTAGTACGATGGTGTAGTGGTTAGTACGGTGGTGTAGTGGTTAGTACGGTGGTGTAGTGGTCAGTACGGTGGTGTAGTGTTAGTACGGTGGTGTAGTGGTCAGTACGGTGGTGTAGTGGTCAGTACGGTGGTGTAGTGGTCAGTATGGTGGTGTAGTGGTCAGTATGGTGGTGTAGTGGTCAGTACGGTGGTGTAGTGGTTAGTACGGTGGTGTAGTGGTTAGTACGGTGGTGTAGTGGTTAGTACGGTGGTGTAGTGGTCAGTACGGTGGTGTAGTGGTCAGTACGGTGGTGTAGTGGTTAGTACGGTGGTGTAGTGGTCAGTACGGTGGTGTAGTGTCAGTACGGTGGTGTAGTGGTCAGTACGGTGGTGTAGTGGTCAGTACGGTGGTGTAGTGGTTAGTACGGTGGTGTAGTGTTAGTACGGTGGTGTAGTGGTCAGTACGGTGGTGTAGTGGTCAGTACGGTGGTGTAGTGGTCAGTACGGTGGTGTAGTGTTAGTACGGTGGTGTAGTGGTCAGTACGGTGGGTGTAGTGGTTAGTACGGTGGTGTAGTGGTTAGTACGGTGGTGTAGTGGTTAATATGGTGGTGTAGTGGTCAGTACGGTGGTGTAGTGGTCAGTACGGTGGTGTAGTGGTCAGTACGGTGGTGTAGTGGTTAGTACGGTGGTGTAGTGGTTAGTACGGTGGTGTAGTGTTAGTACGGTGGTGTAGTGGTCAGTACGGTGGTGTAGTGGTTAGTACGGTGGTGTAGTGGTCAGTACGGTGGTGTAGTGGTCAGTACGGTGGTGTAGTGGTCAGTACGGTGGTGTAGTGTTAGTACGGTGGTGTAGTGGTCAGTACGGTGGTGTAGTGGTTAGTACGGTGGTGTAGTGGTTAGTACGGTGGTGTAGTGGTTAATATGGTGGTGTAGTGGTCAGTACGGTGGTGTAGTGGTCAGTACGGTGGTGTAGTGGTCAGTACGGTGGTGTAGTGGTTAGTACGGTGGTGTAGTGGTTAGTACGGTGGTGTAGTGGTCAATATGGTGGTGTAGTGGTTAGTATGGTGGTGTAGTGGTTAGTACGGTGGTGTAGTGGTTAGTACGGTGGTGTAGTGGTTAGTATTTATTTATTTTTATTTATTTTTTATGGTGGTGTAGTGGTTAATATGGTGGTGTAGTGGTCAGTATGGTGGTGTAGTGGTTAGTACGGTGGTGTAGTGGTTAGTATGGTGGTGTAGTGGTTAATATGGTGGTGTAGTGGTCAGTATGGTGGTGTAGTGGTTAGTACGGTGGTGTAGTGGTTAGTATGGTGGTGTAGTGGTTAATATGGTGGTGTAGGGGTCAGTATGGTGGTGTAGTGGTTAGTATGGTGGTGTAGTGGTTAATATGGTGGTGTAGTGGTCAGTATGGTGGTGTAGTGGTTAGTATGGTGGTGTAGTGGTTAGTACTGTCTCCTCACAGCAAGACAATCCAGGTGTGTGTTGGCCACGCGATGGACTGGCGATCTGTCCATAGTGTACCCTGCCTTCACCCGATGACCCCGGGATTGGCTCCAGGCCCCTCTGTGACCCCGACTAGCAGGATAAAGCAGAAGATAATGGATGGATGGAGGGATAAAATAATAAAATGAAGCAATAAAAACACCAGACAGGTTGACAAGAAAGTTAATGATTGGTTTTTGCTGGTCTCCTTATTACGTTGTATTTCTTTTGGGAAAACTCCTTCTACTTTGATTTTCTCCTTCTCCTCCTTAATTTGAGGTGGCCAGTGTCTTCCCACCACTCCTTGTTCTTCGTTTGCCACCCAAAGATTTCCTCACAGCAGGTGGTTTTTGTTTTAGACCACATTTCAGGCCTCCCCATTTCATAAACCCACCTCATTCCTGTACTTGGTTGTTGAGCCAGTTTGACTTGTAGTACAGCAGCCTGGGTTTAATGCCCTCACCAGGGCTTGTTTAGTCTCACCTTACTTGATCTATTCCATTGTCTTACTACTACTTGGCATTTGAGTCCTTTAAACCTCAGATCTGGTAGCTTACTTGGTTAAGACTTCTCTGCGGGACACAGGGAGCCTGGGTTTAAACCCCTCACCAGGTGGCCGCAAGTTTCTTAAGGTGTTCCCCAAGGTTCTGTTTTTGGCCCTCTCCATTTTTGGACCTCTTTCTATATATATTTTAATGGTATGGAGAGGGAGTAGTGGGTGGTTTGTGCTTACTTTTAAGAAAATCCTTCTATGATGTCTGTAATACGACCAGACTCTGCTCCATGCTCTGCAGCAAAGCAGAAATATTTCTTCAACATCTTTATCAGTTCTTGCCTACAATGGATATTTTAATAGTCTTACAAATAAACTCCTTAGTAAATCACTTTAAATATTACAGTTCTACACCTTTTCACCTATTAACCTTAAAGGCCATCCACATACTGCTGCATGTTTCCATCCCTACATCCAGTCTGTAAACTCAGGCCCTCAGAAACTATAAGGGGTTAACCCTTTCAGATAGTAGCCAGACAATTAGTGTAACAGCTACAAAACTTTGGAACTCTACTAAAGAATAACCTCTCTCTCCCTTTCTCTCTCTCTCTCTCTCTCTGCAGTGCACTAAGAAAGTGATTGAGGCGACTCCTACTCGGTTCCGTAACCTGACGAACCCTCTGTACACGCCGATTGTGGCGCTGAAGATGGCTGATGAAACAGGCAGCCTGTCCGTCAGATCCTTCTACCACATGCTCTTCGATCTGGGTGGACTGATGCACATCAGCATGACTGCATTCAAGTACCTGACCTGTGGGTGCTTACGCAGCCGGACTATCTCACCAGACTAACAACACACACACTGACAAATACTGCCGAGGTGTTGAGTCTCACTGCATTGTCGTGTATAGATCTGTCTTATTGTAGAACAACATTGATATTAAAGACCCCCTGTGCTGGTTTTCAAGGATTAATTTGTCTTGAATGTCTTTTTATGATTACATACATTGTCCGTTCAAATAAAGGCACAGCTTGTGTTTATATGAATAAATACTTAAGAGGTTCTGATTGGATAATTACTGCAGTGATTTACTTGTTTAAGCAGCATCAGTTCTGTTACCTCTAAATGATACAGTGAGGAGCTTCTCATTCCTTAAACTATCGTGTGGGAAGATCCGTGTATCCTGGTCAGGAGAAACATCTCACTGTGTTTCAGAAGGTCAGATTATCCAGCAAAGAAAACCACTAAGGAGAAGCTGGAATGACTAGAACTGTTAAGACCATTAATAAAAACATGAAGGAGTCAGGAGTGAAGAACCAAAACTTCACAGAAGAAATGTTGAAGAAATCCTTCATGACGTTGAAGGAAGCTCTCTGTTTAGGTAAAAACTGGACAGTAGAATCATGACTGTGTTTAATAGTGTTAACTGTTTAACAGAGGTGAGATCCATATGCAGGATGTTTATTGACAAAATGTGGTAAATGCAATGAGTAAAGTCAGGGGCAGAGCAGAGGGTTAAAGCCAGGTAGATACGAGAGCCAGACAGGGGTGTCCACGGGAGCATTCAGACCAGAGTAGAGAGAACATAGCAAGGGGGCGTTACCAGGGTTCAGTCTGGGGTTTCCAGGCTGTGGTATCCTGTAAGGGCGGAGACAAGGGCAGAATCCAAAAGACAGACAGGGGTTAGTAAACATGGCCTTGGCTTGGCTTGGAATTAAGCAGGGAGCAAGGGAAGCACTAAACAAGACACACCTGGTAAATGGGAGGAGGCATAAACACTGAGCCGGTGAGGGAGGAGTCAAGGAGCACAATGATAAAAAACATAAATTGAACCACATGGCCATGACAGGAGGACACAAACAAGAAGACAGACAGGGCGACCAGGACAAACCTTTACATGGGGATCATTTTCTCACAAAGAGTTTGGGACTAAACAGCTGAGTGGACACTCGTTAGTGAGACTAATCAGCTCTAGTTTGTAGGGAGCGTAAAGACTGGATGATGGAAAAAGATCATGTGATCTGATGAGTCCAGACTGACCCTATTCTAGAGTGATGGATAAGAAGGAAACGCAGGACGTGATGCTCCCATCTTGCATAGTGTCCACTGTACAAGCCTCTAGGGGCAGTGTTATGATCTGGGGGGCTTCAGTTGGTCAGGTCAAGGCCCAGTAATGTTATGTGATAATAAAATGAAAGTGACCACCTGAATGTACTGAATGTCCAGATCATCCTATTAATGGATTTGTTCTTCCCCGATGGCACGGCCATATTCCAGGATAACAAAGCCAAGATTTATCTGGATTGTGAAAGAGTGCCTCAGGATACATGAGCAATCATTTTGACTACCACGGATTTCTGACCTTAACCCCACTGGAAGTCTTTAGGATGTGCTGGAGAGGACATTACAGAGGGGTTCAAGTCTCCCATCGTCAGTTTAAGATCTCAGCCAAACAATTAAATCATTTCTGTGTGGAAATTCATGTTGTGATGTAAAAATAATTTCACAATAAATCCTGTTATCAAGATTAAAGGCGGTGGAGACAAGACCATATATAGTTTCTACATAATGATCTTGTATATATATATTATATTATCATCAGAATCAACAACAGAAAACTGCAGATTGCAAAGTTAAATTTATTATGCTCAGTTTATTATGAACTACACACCGTACAGAGTACACATACATATCATTTTAAAAGATCATTTCAAAGATATTTATTCTGTGTACATGGTTATTACATTGGTTTGACTATGTTTTGACTAAGTCCAGTATTATCTTCTTATATTAACTTGTTTTTTTGTTGTAAAGTCGTGCAGCAAATTAGTGAAGAGATGATTATATTTAGAGATTACAGAGTTTAGGAAAATTTAAAGAGAAACTCAGACTCTGCTCTTAATGATCTAAAGGATGACTGGTGATAAACTTGACTTTAGAGAATTTATAGAGTGCAGTCCATGATGCTGTCATCTCTGTTGATGAGCCACAGGTGGCCAAGATCGTAGGACACATGCTTGACTTTCTGCTGATACGGGACTTGGGACCACCCACTGCCAGAAGGGTTGCCAGGTGAAACACCATACCTGCAAAATACCAGTCGAATTGGCCATTACATACCATAAAGGAACTTGTAACCTGTATTTGTACAAGGAGGCTTCCCAGTAGGATACAATAAGCACTGTTACGTTATACTTTTACTTCACACATTATTAATACTACCTCTGATAGATATCGCCAAGATAATTGACCCCAAAGACTTTTCCATCAGTGGAAACTTCAATCATGGAAAGACCCCCAGGTATGTGCTCCCAGTTAAAGGGCCCACTACAAGAAGTTGGAGTCACGTCCTGTAATACACAAAGATCTATACTGACAATTCAGTAAGAAAATTAAAATATGTGGTGTCATAATATTACCATTTCTATTAATCCTACTCGACTACTACCACTACTACTCTACTATTACTGCTACTGCTTTATTAGTACTACTATGACTACTATAATTGCTCTATTACTACTAATTTATTATTACTCTACTGCTTTTACTATACTCCTACAATTACTATTACTTCTACTCTACTACTACTCTACTCTTTCTGCTACCATTACTACAACTGCGCTACTTCTACTCTATTGCTATTACTCTTACTACTACTCTACTACATTTACTGATGATTACTATTATTATTTTCATTATTGTTATTATTACTTTACTTCTTTTACTACTTTCACTCTATGCCTACTACTACTACTCTACTGCTAATATTACTCCTTTACTCCCACACCTTCTACTATCCTACTACTCTAATTAATACTATACCTACTTGACTACTATTACCACCACCACTACTACAATTACTCTATTTTTACTACTTTGACTCTGCTCCTCCTACTTCTGCTCTACCATTACTGTTAATTTTACTGCCTTTACTCTACTTCTACAAGTAGAGGACTCTGTAAATAAAGGTTATTATTATTATGATTACTCATAACTTTTACTCCACTTCTACTACTATTCTACTACTAATATTATTCCTTTACTCCCACTCCTACTATATACCCTCTGTTTGTTATCTGTGGTAGTTGGTTTTTGTCTGGATGTATGCCTGTTGGTAATTCTGTGACTCTGTATTCTGACCGTTTGTCGTTTGTAGTTTGTTGGTTTATCCCTCATATCCCTCACTTTCACTGTACACCTATTACTGCTACTATATAAATTAAGATTATTATTATTATCATTACTATACTACTATTACTTTCATTCTGCTACTACCACTACGACCCTACAACCATGGTACTTCTACTATTACTCTACTACTAATAATAATACATACCATAACTATTTTAAAATATAAAAAACACTTGAATTGTTTTTGTAAAGATATTCAGAATTACAACATACAGTGTCCCACATTAGTACTCCAACTCTCCAACAGTGATAAGCTAGTAATACGTCCTTTATAGTTAAATAATGCATACATACTAAGTTTATGTTGTGTAGTCAGTTTATGTGTTGTGTAGCCAGCTGTAACTTCTGCTGTGTTAGTAGACTTCAAGATATAAATGTTGTCTTCAGAGTTGACTCCCCAGCAGCTGTACGGTCCACAGCTGTAGTACTTCAGCTTTCCTTTGAGATCAATCCAGGAAGAACCCTGTCCCCCATTAAGGCAGTAGATGTCATCATTCATGTTGACGCCTGCTGGAGAGATCATTCCTCCTGCATCAACCTGTTTCAGCAGACCTGAGAGATGAAGCCAGACAACGAGTTAGAACAGAGGCAGAGAGAGAGTCAGAACTTCACCTGATTCTGAATAAGATGAAAATGATTTTGTAGCACAACATTTAAGTTCTGGTAACGTATGCAGAGACCAGCTTACCTGGAACAATAACCCAATCTCCTCCCACAAGTTTGTAGATGTAGTTGTTTGAGTTGACACCCCAGACACCAGCAGGTCCCACACTGACATGTTTCAGAGATCCACGAACCTGAGTCCAACCTGTACTGTACAGAGTGAAGATCTCATCTTTTGAGTTGACTCCAAACACCTGGCCGTCACCAGCATCGATCTGCTTCAGGCTGCCTGGCACCAGCGTGCACTCTTGAGCTGTAAGGATGGCAGTAGTACACCATGAGGTAAGAATGGAAAAACTCCTGCATTTCAAGAATCACCTACATTGAGCTTCTACTGCCTCAGATTCAATCGACCAACAATACCTAGCTAAAGATTGATTTTGTAGTTAGAAGCTGCATTGAACGAGATTGAAACTACAGTAATTGTCCACTTACCCAGACAGGTTGTCCAGAGCTTGAGGAGAACAAGAAGGAGGACTGTGGTTCTCGCCATGGCCTTCAATTAGTGTCAGTGTTCGTCCTGATGCTGAAACTTACCTGCCTGGGGAGTATATATACCCCATGAATGAGGAATGCAGTCAGGTGAATATGATGAGGTGCCAGGGGAGAGTCAATGAGGGCCAATCAGGAGTAAAGCATCCTGAGAAGATTGACTGGCCTGTTATTAACTCTGAGTATTTTTTTACTTTGGCGCTTTGTCCAGATTACTGTGCTGAAGGTGTTACTAATGTGTGGCATTTATCTTTATATCATACAAGTCATATTCACGTTTACCAACCAAGGATAATCACTTTTTACAGTTTACCTTTACTACCTTTATGTGATTTCATTGTTCATCCATAGGTTTTGATATTTCAGTTAAAAGAAATAAGAAATATACAAATATTTAAAAGAAAGAGAATTAAACATAAAGATGAAGAGTGATGTTGGACTGTGTGCTGAGGTCCGTTCTTCCGGCTTATGTTTTTCTTTACTGTGCGTTACTCCTGCACCCCACCAAAGCTGGCTCCATACATACTGCTAGGCCCATCCACCCTAGAGGCTCAGCTTTATTCCTGAAACTGCTCTAAAGATTTCTCTTATATCCTCATATAAGTCGATTCCTATCACCTTTCTCTCAGAATGGGGTTGCCAGGGTCCAGCCCACAGTATTAACTCTAACAGTATTAACCTAGGGAAAGCCTTTGACAGTCTGAATGTGTGGTCTAGTTATTCTAGTCTGCCTTTCGCATGCTCTAGGAATACTCCAACAACCTTAGATCAATCCTTAGGTCAGACAACATTACGGCAAGTACAGAGGGAAGATCAGACTTGCTGATATTAATAAATATGATGAATGCACATAATATGAATTTGCATGATATTCTGCAACAAAGGAGCAATGTTTAATTTGATTATTGCTTCCTGCCATATTAAGCCAAATGATCTAATACTTGTTCTTGTATCAATACTCAAGATGCTGTGTACTCATCAGTAGTGAAATGTAGCAGCAACAGCATCAGAGTCACTGAATCACACTACCAAACACCAAATCCTCAGACACTCTCCCTTTAACTGGACCTAGAGCAGACATACAATAGAAACCCTGGGCTAATTCTGCCTGTAAGCTGTCCTTCAGAGATTTTGTCTGGCTTCATGGTGGAAGGGAACAGTGCACATGTAGACAGCTGTAATGGGAATTCCTTAGAGATGAATTAGAGCCTATTATCAGTGGTAGCCCCAGTAAGAGGTGAGAGGAAAGCTGGAGTTCTCTCAACAACAGAATCATTGTTCCAGACCTCAGCATCACTGAATGTGTTTGAGATAACATGGATCATGATAAAACTCAACCAAATTTATAGACTGAACTTTGAAGATGTGGAGAATATTCCTTCAGAAAGCAAGTCTCTTGAGAAGAACTGAGGAATGGCATTGAAAGGGAAAGCGTGAATGCATGAAATATTGGCTTCTATGTAATTTTGTGTTTTCTGTTTGTTCTGACACTGAAAATAAATGAAGGTAAATCAATTCAGGTTGGCTAGAAGGCAAAAAAATACAGTCACAACAAGGAACAAGGAAACACAAGAACAGAAGCCAGGAATTGGGTCAAATACTTTGCAAAGGCACAAGATGCCAGAAGGTTACCAGAAAACCATAAAGAGTTGCACAGCTTGAAAAAAATTCCTATACAGACGACACATAACTCTTCCAAGCCCAGCTGTCTTTAAGAAACCTATAAATAAACATTAGGCCTGCTTTACAAGATAAAACCTTCATGCAACAGGCTGCATGCTGTGAATTGCATTCACTCATTCAGTTTCACGCAAAATAGATTTTTACAAGTTTCTTTAAAAGATTAAAATCATAAGGGAAAACATGACCTTGATGGTCTCAAATACCCTCCAGTACTTGATAATAAATACTGTAATCTGGTTTGGATACAATACAAGTCTGTGGTTGCATTATTTTCACTGATTCTACATGTTAATATTGGGTAAAGAAAATTTCCCAAAACATCCTCCCATCCAGAGGATGGGCAGTTGTTCATCATCAGACTACACAGGACGGGCAGTTGTTCAGTATGTTCAGTATCAGACCGCACAAGATGGTCAGTTGTTCAGTATCAGACCACGCAGAATGGGCAGTTGTTCAGTATCAGACTACACAGGATGGGCAGTTGTTCAGTATAAGACCACACAGGATGGTCAGTTGTTCAGTATCAGACCACACAGGATGGGCAGTTGTTCAGTATCAGACCACACAGGATGGGCAGTTGTTCAGTATCAGACCACGCAGAATGGGCAGTTGTTCAGTATCAGACCACACAGGACGGGCAGTTGTTCAGTATGTTCAGTATCAGACCGCACAAGATGGTCAGTTGTTCAGTATCAGACCACACAGGATGGGCAGTTGTTCAGTATCAGACTACACAGGATGGGCAGTTGTTCAGTATCAGACCACACAGGATGGTTGTTCAGGATCAGACCACACAGGATGGGCAGTTGTTCAGTATCAGACCACACAGGATGGGCAGTTGTTCAGTATCAGACCACACAGGATGGGCAGTTGTTCAGTATCAGACCACACAGGATGGGCAGTTGTTCAGTATCAGACCACACAGGATGGTTGTTCAGGATCAGACCACACAGGATGGGCAGTTGTTCAGTATCAGACCACACAGGATGGGCAGTTGTTCAGTATCAGACCACACAGGATGGTTGTTCAGGATCAGACCACACAGGATGGGCAGTTGTTCAGTATCAGACCACACAGGATGGGCAGTTGTTCAGTATCAGACTACACAGGATGGGCAGTTGTTCAGTATCAGACCACACAGGATGGGCAGTCGTTCAGTATCAGACCACACAGGATGGGCAGTTGTTCAGTATCAGACCACACAGGATGGGCAGTTGTTCAGTATCAGACCACGCAGAATGGGCAGTTGTTCAGTATCAGACTACACAGGATGGGCAGTTGTTCAGTATCAGACCACACAGGATGGGCAGTTGTTCAGTATCAGACCACACAGGATGTGCAGTAGTTCAGTATCAGACCTCACAGGATGGGCAGTTGTTCAGTATCAGACCACACAGGATGGGCAGTTGTTCAGTATCAGACCACGCAGAATGGGCAGTTGTTCAGTATCAGACTACACAGGATGGGCAGTTGTTCAGTATCAGACCACACAGGATGGGCAGTTGTTCAGTATCAGACCACACAGGATGTGCAGTAGTTCAGTATCAGACCTCACAGGATGGGCAGTTGTTCAGTATCAGACCACACAGGATGGGCAGTTGTTCAGAGTCAGACCACACAGGATAGGCAGTAGCTCAGCATCAGACCTCACAGGATGGGCAGTTGTTCAGTATCAGACCACACTGGATGGGCAGTTGTTCAGTATCAGACCACACTGGATGGGCAGTTGTTCAGTATTAGACCACACTGGATGGGCAGTTGTTCAGTATCAGACCACACTGGATGGGCAGTTGTTCAGTATCAGACCTCACAGGATGGGCAGTTGTTCAGTGTCAGACCACACAGGAGGGGCAGTTGTTTAATCAATAACCTAATCTTTCTTCACAAGTTTGTAGATATAATGTTTACATTGACTCCTCAGACACCAACAGTTTCCATGCTGACATGCTTCAGATATCTTAGAACCTGAATCCTCACTTACCATCACATAACACTCTCTTAACACTTTATTAACTCCACCTTCCTCCATCTTATAGCACCACTACAGGAATGGAGCTTATCTCCATTCACAAGTAAAGCTAAAGAAACTGGATAAAGCAATTTTTTATTTAAACAGTGACACTACAGTGATAACCTGAGATATCATTCAAAAATATTTGTAACTTAAATATTTAACTCAATTAATTATTTTGATTGACACGACTGTGGTCATAGGATTTCTAACAAATATGACATATAAACATTAATGTTAGTTGAGTATGTCCGTAACCATCATTGCTCACTGTGAATGTGCAGCTAAATATCTTTTGATGTTACTCATTACTGTGAGTTTTTTCAGAGACATTAGAGGTGTCGGTGAAGTGAAGTGCGAGTACAGCGGTGCAGTGCTCTGAAAATCGGTGTCCATTTTTAGCTAGTATTATATTTAGTTGTTGAGGCTTCCATGTAATATCCTGTTTTGTTTGTTTGTTGTTTGTTCTGATGTTGAAAATTAAATTTGAATTTGAAGAAATTAAGGTAAATCAATACAGGTTGGCTAGAAGACATAGAAATACAATCAAAACAAGGAACAAGGAAACATAAGAACATGGTTAGGAATTGGGTCAAATACTTTGCAAAGCACAATCACACAAGATGCCAGAATGTTACCAGAAAACCATAAAGAGTTGCAGAGCCAGAAAATTCCAGTACAGACGACACATAACTTCTCCAACAAAACATAAACATAAAAGCTTATTTTATATCAACACTTATGAAATAGTATCTTTATGTTGTATTGGAACAGTTGTGTACTTACATTTTATTATTTTGGAACCACTTATTTGCACATAATTGCTACTAATATCTCTGGTGAGGTGAAGTGCTGTTATAGTGGTACAGTGAAGTACTGCTGTGATGACACAGTATAGTACTGGTAGAGTGGTACAGTGAAGTACTGCTCTGATGACACAGTATAGTACTGGTAGAGTGGTACAGTGAAGTGTAGTGCTGGTGTATTAGCATGGTAACGTGGAGTGCTGGTACAGTGGTATGGTGAAGTGTAGGACTGGTATAGTGGTAAAGTGAAGTACTGCTGTGAAGATACAGTGTTGTGCTGGTATGGTGATACAGTGAAGTGTAGTGCTGATGTATTAGCATGGTCTAGTGGAGAGTGCTGGTACAGTGGTATATTAAAGTGGTGTATCATGCTATGATGAAGTGCTGATATGGTGAATTGTAGTACTGATATGGTAAAGTGTAGGGCTGGTATGCTGATATGGTGAATTGTAGTACTGATATGGTAAAATGTAGGGCTGGTATGCTGATATGGTGAATTGTAGTACTGATATGGTGAAGTGTAGGGCTGGTATGCTGGTATGGTTGATTGTAGTACTGATATGGTAAAGTGTAGGGCTGATATGGTGGATTGTAGTACTGATATGGTGAAGTGTAGGGCTGGTATGCTGGTATGGTGAAGTGTTGGGCTGGTATGGTGAAGTGTAGGGCTGGTATGCTGGTATGGTGAAGTGTAGGGCTGGTATACTGGTATGGTGAAGTGTAGGGCTGGTATGGTGAAGTGTAGGGCTGGTATGCTGATATGGTGAAGTGTAGGGCTGGTATGGTGAAGTGTAGGGCTGGTATGCTGGTATGGTGAAGTGTAGGGCTGGTATGGTGAAGTGTAGGGCTGGTATGGTGAAGTGTAGGGCTGGTATGCTGGTATGGTGAAGTGTAGGGCTGGTATGGTGAAGTGTAGGGCTGGTATGCTGGTATGGTGAAGTGTAGGGCTGGTATGCTGATATGGTAAAGTGTAGGGCTGATATGGTGAAGTGTAGGGCTGGTATGCTGATATGGTGACGTGTAGGGCTGGTATGGTGAAGTGTAGGGCTGGTATGCTGGTATGGTGAAGTGTAGGGCTGGTATGGTGAAGTGTAGGGCTGGTATGGTGAAGTGTAGGGCTGGTATGCTGATATGGTGAAGTGTAGTTCTGATATGGTGAAGTGTAGGGCTGGTATGGTGAAGTGTAGGGCTGGATTGCTGATATGGTGAAGTGTAGGGCTGGTATGCTGGTATGGTGAAGTGTAGGGCTGGTATGCTGGTATGGTGAAGTGTAGGGCTGGTATGGTGAAGTGTAGGGCTGGTATGGTGAAGTGTAGGGCTGGTATGGTGAAGTGTAGGGCTGGTATGCTGGTATGGTGAAGTGTAGGGCTGGTATGGTGAAGTGTAGGGCTGGTATGCTGGTATGGTGAAGTGTAGGGCTGGTATGCTGATATGGTAAAGTGTAGGGCTGATATGGTGAAGTGTAGGGCTGGTATGCTGATATGGTGAAGTGTAGGGCTGGTATGGTGAAGTGTAGGGCTGGGTATGCTGGTATGGTGAAGTGTAGGGCTGGTATGGTGAAGTGTAGGGCTGGTATGGTGAAGTGTAGGGCTGGTATGCTGATATGGTGAAGTGTAGTTCTGATATGGTGAAGTGTAGGGCTGGTATGGTGAAGTGTAGGGCTGGTTTGCTGATATGGTGAAGTGTAGGGCTGGTATGGTGAAGTGTAGGGCTGGTATGGTGAAGTGTAGTGCTGATATGCTGGTATGGTGAAGTGTAGGGCTGGTATGGTGAAGTGTAGTGTTGATATGGTGAAGTGTAGGGCTGGTATGCTGAAGTGTAGGGCTGGTATGCTGGTATGGTGAAGTGTAGGGCTGGTATGCTGATATGGTGAAGTGTAGGGCTGGTATGGTGAAGTGTAGGGCTGGTATGCTGATATGGTGAAGTGTAGGGCTGGTATGCTGGTATGGTGAAGTGTAGGGCTGGTATGGTGAAGTGTAGGGCTGGTATGGTGAAGTGTAGTGTTGATATGGTGAAGTGTAGGGCTGGTATGCTGAAGTGTAGGGCTGGTATGCTGGTATGGTGAAGTGTAGGGCTGGTATGCTGATATGGTGAAGTGTAGGGCTGGTATGGTGAAGTGTAGGGCTGGTATGCTGATATGGTGAAGTGTAGGGCTGGTATGCTGGTATGGTGAAGTGTAGGGCTGGTATGGTGAAGTGTAGGGCTGGTATGCTGATATGGTAAAGTGTAGGGCTGGTATGGTGAAGTGTAGTGCTGATATGCTGGTATGGTGAAGTGTAGGGCTGGTATGGTAAAGTGTAGGGCTGGTATGGTGAAGTGTAGGGCTGATATGGTGAAGTGTAGGGCTGGTATGCTGGTATGGTGAAGTGTAGGGCTGGTATGCTGGTATGGTGAAGTGTAGGGCTGGTATGGTAAAGTGTAGGGCTGGTATGCTGATATGGTGAAGTGTAGGGCTGGTATGGTGAAGTGTAGGGCTGGTATGCTGATATGGTAAAGTGTAGGGCAGAGGCAGAGAGAGAGTCAGAACTTCACCTGATTCTGAATAAGATGAAAATGATTTTGTAGCACAACATTTAAGTTCTGGTAACGTATGCAGAGACCAGCTTACCTGGAACAATAACCCAATCTCCTCCCACAAGTTTGTAGATGTAGTTGTTTGAGTTGACACCCCAGACACCAGCAGGTCCCACACTGACATGTTTCAGAGATCCACGAACCTGAGTCCAACCTGTACTGTACAGAGTGAAGATCTCATCTTTTGAGTTGACTCCAAACACCTGGCCGTCACCAGCATCGATCTGCTTCAGGCTGCCTGGCACCAGCGTGCACTCTTGAGCTGTAAGGATGGCAGTAGTACACCATGAGGTAAGAATGGAAAAACTCCTGCATTTCAAGAATCACCTACATTGAGCTTCTACTGCCTCAGATTCAATCGACCAACAATACCTAGCTAAAGATTGATTTTGTAGTTAGAAGCTGCATTGAACGAGATTGAAACTACAGTAATTGTCCACTTACCCAGACAGGTTGTCCAGAGCTTGAGGAGAACAAGAAGGAGGACTGTGGTTCTCGCCATGGCCTTCAATTAGTGTCAGTGTTCGTCCTGATGCTGAAACTTACCTGCCTGGGGAGTATATATACCCCATGAATGAGGAATGCAGTCAGGTGAATATGATGAGGTGCCAGGGGAGAGTCAATGAGGGCCAATCAGGAGTAAAGCATCCTGAGAAGATTGACTGGCCTGTTATTAACTCTGAGTATTTTTTTACTTTGGCGCTTTGTCCAGATTACTGTGCTGAAGGTGTTACTAATGTGTGGCATTTATCTTTATATCATACAAGTCATATTCACGTTTACCAACCAAGGATAATCACTTTTTACAGTTTACCTTTACTACCTTTATGTGATTTCATTGTTCATCCATAGGTTTTGATATTTCAGTTAAAAGAAATAAGAAATATACAAATATTTAAAAGAAACAGAATTAAACATAAAGATGAAGAGTGATGTTGGACTGTGTGCTGAGGTCCGTTCTTCCGGCTTATGTTTTTCTTTACTGTGCGTTACTCCTGCACCCCACCAAAGCTGGCTCCATACATACTGCTAGGCCCATCCACCCTAGAGGCTCAGCTTTATTCCTGAAACTGCTCTAAAGATTTCTCTTATATCCTCATATAAGTCGATTCCTATCACCTTTCTCTCAGAATGGGGTTGCCAGGGTCCAGCCCACAGTATTAACTCTAACAGTATTAACCTAGGGAAAGCCTTTGACAGTCTGAATGTGTGGTCTAGTTATTCTAGTCTGCCTTTCGCATGCTCTAGGAATACTCCAACAACCTTAGATCAATCCTTAGGTCAGACAACATTACGGCAAGTACAGAGGGAAGATCAGACTTGCTGATATTAATAAATATGATGAATGCACATAATATGAATTTGCATGATATTCTGCAACAAAGGAGCAATGTTTAATTTGATTATTGCTTCCTGCCATATTAAGCCAAATGATCTAATACTTGTTCTTGTATCAATACTCAAGATGCTGTGTACTCATCAGTAGTGAAATGTAGCAGCAACAGCATCAGAGTCACTGAATCACACTACCAAACACCAAATCCTCAGACACTCTCCCTTTAACTGGACCTAGAGCAGACATACAATAGAAACCCTGGGCTAATTCTGCCTGTAAGCTGTCCTTCAGAGATTTTGTCTGGCTTCATGGTGGAAGGGAACAGTGCACATGTAGACAGCTGTAATGGGAATTCCTTAGAGATGAATTAGAGCCTATTATCAGTGGTAGCCCCAGTAAGAGGTGAGAGGAAAGCTGGAGTTCTCTCAACAACAGAATCATTGTTCCAGACCTCAGCATCACTGAATGTGTTTGAGATAACATGGATCATGATAAAACTCAACCAAATTTATAGACTGAACTTTGAAGATGTGGAGAATATTCCTTCAGAAAGCAAGTCTCTTGAGAAGAACTGAGGAATGGCATTGAAAGGGAAAGCGTGAATGCATGAAATATTGGCTTCTATGTAATTTTGTGTTTTCTGTTTGTTCTGACACTGAAAATAAATGAAGGTAAATCAATTCAGGTTGGCTAGTAGGCAAAAAAATACAGTCACAACAAGGAACAAGGAAACACAAGAACAGAAGCCAGGAATTGGGTCAAATACTTTGCAAAGGCACAAGATGCCAGAAGGTTACCAGAAAACCATAAAGAGTTGCACAGCTTGAAAAAAATTCCTATACAGACGACACATAACTCTTCCAAGCCCAGCTGTCTTTAAGAAACCTATAAATAAACATTAGGCCTGCTTTACAAGATAAAACCTTCATGCAACAGGCTGCATGCTGTGAATTGCATTCACTCATTCAGTTTCACGCAAAATAGATTTTTACAAGTTTCTTTAAAAGATTAAAATCATAAGGGAAAACATGACCTTGATGGTCTCAAATACCCTCCAGTACTTGATAATAAATACTGTAATCTGGTTTGGATACAATACAAGTCTGTGGTTGCATTATTTTCACTGATTCTACATGTTAATATTGGGTAAAGAAAATTTCCCAAAACATCCTCCCATCCAGAGGATGGGCAGTTGTTCATCATCAGACTACACAGGACGGGCAGTTGTTCAGTATGTTCAGTATCAGACCGCACAAGATGGTCAGTTGTTCAGTATCAGACCACGCAGAATGGGCAGTTGTTCAGTATCAGACTACACAGGATGGGCAGTTGTTCAGTATAAGACCACACAGGATGGTCAGTTGTTCAGTATCAGACCACACAGGATGGGCAGTTGTTCAGTATCAGACCACACAGGATGGGCAGTTGTTCAGTATCAGACCACGCAGAATGGGCAGTTGTTCAGTATCAGACTACACAGGACGGGCAGTTGTTCAGTATGTTCAGTATCAGACCACGCAGAATGGGCAGTTGTTCAGTATCAGACTACACAGGATGGGCAGTTGTTCAGTATCAGACCACACAGGATGGGCAGTTGTTCAGTATCAGACCACACAGGATGTGCAGTAGTTCAGTATCAGACCTCACAGGATGGGCAGTTGTTCAGTATCAGACCACACAGGATGGGCAGTTGTTCAGAGTCAGACCACACAGGATAGGCAGTAGCTCAGCATCAGACCTCACAGGATGGGCAGTTGTTCAGTATCAGACCACACTGGATGGGCAGTTGTTCAGTATCAGACCACACTGGATGGGCAGTTGTTCAGTATTAGACCACACTGGATGGGCAGTTGTTCAGTATCAGACCACACTGGATGGGCAGTTGTTCAGTATCAGACCTCACAGGATGGGCAGTTGTTCAGTGTCAGACCACACAGGAGGGGCAGTTGTTTAATCAATAACCTAATCTTTCTTCACAAGTTTGTAGATATAATGTTTACATTGACTCCTCAGACACCAACAGTTTCCATGCTGACATGCTTCAGATATCTTAGAACCTGAATCCTCACTTACCATCACATAACACTCTCTTAACACTTTATTAACTCCACCTTCCTCCATCTTATAGCACCACTACAGGAATGGAGCTTATCTCCATTCACAAGTAAAGCTAAAGAAACTGGATAAAGCAATTTTTTATTTAAACAGTGACACTACAGTGATAACCTGAGATATCATTCAAAAATATTTGTAACTTAAATATTTAACTCAATTAATTATTTTGATTGACACGACTGTGGTCATAGGATTTCTAACAAATATGACATATAAACATTAATGTTAGTTGAGTATGTCCGTAACCATCATTGCTCACTGTGAATGTGCAGCTAAATATCTTTTGATGTTACTCATTACTGTGAGTTTTTTCAGAGACATTAGAGGTGTCGGTGAAGTGAAGTGCGAGTACAGCGGTGCAGTGCTCTGAAAATCGGTGTCCATTTTTAGCTAGTATTATATTTAGTTGTTGAGGCTTCCATGTAATATCCTGTTTTGTTTGTTTGTTGTTTGTTCTGATGTTGAAAATTAAATTTGAATTTGAAGAAATTAAGGTAAATCAATACAGGTTGGCTAGAAGACATAGAAATACAATCAAAACAAGGAACAAGGAAACATAAGAACATGGTTAGGAATTGGGTCAAATACTTTGCAAAGCACAATCACACAAGATGCCAGAATGTTACCAGAAAACCATAAAGAGTTGCAGAGCCAGAAAATTCCAGTACAGACGACACATAACTTCTCCAACAAAACATAAACATAAAAGCTTATTTTATATCAACACTTATGAAATAGTATCTTTATGTTGTATTGGAACAGTTGTGTACTTACATTTTATTATTTTGGAACCACTTATTTGCACATAATTGCTACTAATATCTCTGGTGAGGTGAAGTGCTGTTATAGTGGTACAGTGAAGTACTGCTGTGATGACACAGTATAGTACTGGTAGAGTGGTACAGTGAAGTACTGCTCTGATGACACAGTATAGTACTGGTAGAGTGGTACAGTGAAGTGTAGTGCTGGTGTATTAGCATGGTAACGTGGAGTGCTGGTACAGTGGTATGGTGAAGTGTAGGACTGGTATAGTGGTAAAGTGAAGTACTGCTGTGAAGATACAGTGTTGTGCTGGTATGGTGATACAGTGAAGTGTAGTGCTGATGTATTAGCATGGTCTAGTGGAGAGTGCTGGTACAGTGGTATATTAAAGTGGTGTATCATGCTATGATGAAGTGCTGATATGGTGAATTGTAGTACTGATATGGTAAAGTGTAGGGCTGGTATGCTGATATGGTGAATTGTAGTACTGATATGGTAAAATGTAGGGCTGGTATGCTGATATGGTGAATTGTAGTACTGATATGGTGAAGTGTAGGGCTGGTATGCTGGTATGGTTGATTGTAGTACTGATATGGTAAAGTGTAGGGCTGATATGGTGGATTGTAGTACTGATATGGTGAAGTGTAGGGCTGGTATGCTGGTATGGTGAAGTGTTGGGCTGGTATGGTGAAGTGTAGGGCTGGTATGCTGGTATGGTGAAGTGTAGGGCTGGTATACTGGTATGGTGAAGTGTAGGGCTGGTATGGTGAAGTGTAGGGCTGGTATGCTGATATGGTGAAGTGTAGGGCTGGTATGGTGAAGTGTAGGGCTGGTATGCTGGTATGGTGAAGTGTAGGGCTGGTATGGTGAAGTGTAGGGCTGGTATGGTGAAGTGTAGGGCTGGTATGCTGGTATGGTGAAGTGTAAGGCTGGTATGGTGAAGTGTAGGGCTGGTATGCTGGTATGGTGAAGTGTAGGGCTGGTATGCTGATATGGTAAAGTGTAGGGCTGATATGGTGAAGTGTAGGGCTGGTATGCTGATATGGTGACGTGTAGGGCTGGTATGGTGAAGTGTAGGGCTGGTATGCTGGTATGGTGAAGTGTAGGGCTGGTATGGTGAAGTGTAGGGCTGGTATGGTGAAGTGTAGGGCTGGTATGCTGATATGGTGAAGTGTAGTTCTGATATGGTGAAGTGTAGGGCTGGTATGGTGAAGTGTAGGGCTGGATTGCTGATATGGTGAAGTGTAGGGCTGGTATGCTGGTATGGTGAAGTGTAGGGCTGGTATGCTGGTATGGTGAAGTGTAGGGCTGGTATGGTGAAGTGTAGGGCTGGTATGGTGAAGTGTAGGGCTGGTATGGTGAAGTGTAGGGCTGGTATGCTGGTATGGTGAAGTGTAGGGCTGGTATGGTGAAGTGTAGGGCTGGTATGCTGGTATGGTGAAGTGTAGGGCTGGTATGCTGATATGGTAAAGTGTAGGGCTGATATGGTGAAGTGTAGGGCTGGTATGCTGATATGGTGAAGTGTAGGGCTGGTATGGTGAAGTGTAGGGCTGGTATGCTGGTATGGTGAAGTGTAGGGCTGGTATGGTGAAGTGTAGGGCTGGTATGGTGAAGTGTAGGGCTGGTATGCTGATATGGTGAAGTGTAGTTCTGATATGGTGAAGTGTAGGGCTGGTATGGTGAAGTGTAGGGCTGGTTTGCTGATATGGTGAAGTGTAGGGCTGGTATGGTGAAGTGTAGGGCTGGTATGGTGAAGTGTAGTGCTGATATGCTGGTATGGTGAAGTGTAGGGCTGGTATGGTGAAGTGTAGTGTTGATATGGTGAAGTGTAGGGCTGGTATGCTGAAGTGTAGGGCTGGTATGCTGGTATGGTGAAGTGTAGGGCTGGTATGCTGATATGGTGAAGTGTAGGGCTGGTATGGTGAAGTGTAGGGCTGGTATGCTGATATGGTGAAGTGTAGGGCTGGTATGCTGGTATGGTGAAGTGTAGGGCTGGTATGGTGAAGTGTAGGGCTGGTATGGTGAAGTGTAGTGTTGATATGGTGAAGTGTAGGGCTGGTATGCTGAAGTGTAGGGCTGGTATGCTGGTATGGTGAAGTGTAGGGCTGGTATGCTGATATGGTGAAGTGTAGGGCTGGTATGGTGAAGTGTAGGGCTGGTATGCTGATATGGTGAAGTGTAGGGCTGGTATGCTGGTATGGTGAAGTGTAGGGCTGGTATGGTGAAGTGTAGGGCTGGTATGCTGATATGGTAAAGTGTAGGGCTGGTATGGTGAAGTGTAGTGCTGATATGCTGGTATGGTGAAGTGTAGGGCTGGTATGGTAAAGTGTAGGGCTGGTATGGTGAAGTGTAGGGCTGATATGGTGAAGTGTAGGGCTGGTATGCTGGTATGGTGAAGTGTAGGGCTGGTATGCTGGTATGGTGAAGTGTAGGGCTGGTATGGTAAAGTGTAGGGCTGGTATGCTGATATGGTGAAGTGTAGGGCTGGTATGGTGAAGTGTAGGGCTGGTATGCTGATATGGTAAAGTGTAGGGCTGGTATGCTGGTATGGTGAAGTGTAGTGCTGATATGGTGAAGTGTAGGGCTGGTATGGTGAAGTGTAGGGCTGGTATGCTGATATGGTGAAGTGTAGGGCTGGTATGGTGAAGTGTAGGGCTGGTATGGTGAAGTGTAGGGCTGATATGGTGAAGTGTAGGGCTGGTATGCTGGTATGGTGAAGTGTAGTGCTGATATGGTGAAGTGTAGGGCTGGTATGCTGGTATGGTGAAGTGTAGTGCTGATATGGTGAAGTGTAGGGCTGGTATGCTGGTATGGTGAAGTGTAGGGCTGGTATGCTGGTATGGTGAAGTGTAGGGCTGGTATGGTAAAGTGTAGGCCTGGTATGCTGGTATGGTGAAGTGTAGGGCTGGTATGGTGAAGTGTAGGGCTGGTATGGTGAAGTGTAGTGCTGATATGCTGGTATGGTGAAGTGTAGGGCTGGTATGGTGAAGTGTAGTGTTGATATGGTGAAGTGTAGGGCTGGTATGCTGAAGTGTAGGGCTGGTATGCTGGTATGGTGAAGTGTAGGGCTGGTATGCTGGTATGGTGAAGTGTAGGGCTGGTATGCTGATATGGTGAATTGTAGTACTGATATGGTAAAGTGTAGGGCTGGTATGCTGATATGGTGGATTGTATTACTGATATGGTGAAGTGTAGGGCTGGTATGCTGGTATGGTGAAGTGTTGGGCTGGTATGGTGAAGTGTAGGGCTGGTATGCTGGTATGGTGAAGTGTAGGGCTGGTATGGTGAAGTGTAGGGCTGGTATGCTGATATGGTGAAGTGTAGGGCTGGTATGCTGATATGGTGAAGTGTAGGGCTGGTATGGTGAAGTGTAGGGCTGGTATGCTGGTATGGTGAAGTGTAGGGCTGGTATGGTGAAGTGTAGGGCTGGTATGCTGGTATGGTGAAGTGTAGGGCTGGTATGGTGAAGTGTAGGGCTGGTATGGTGAAGTGTACGGCTGGTATGCTGATATGGTGAAGTGTAGTTCTGATATGGTGAAGTGTAGGGCTGGTATGGTGAAGTGTAGGGCTGGTTTGCTGATATGGTGAAGTGTAGGGCTGGTATGGTCAAGTGTAGGGCTGGTATGGTGAAGTGTAGTGCTGATATACTGGTATGGTGAAGTGTAGGGCTGGTATGGTGAAGTGTAGTGTTGATATGGTGAAGTGTAGGGCTGGTATGCTGAAGTGTAGGGCTGGTATGCTGGTATGGTGAAGTGTAGGGCTGGTATGCTGATATGGTGAAGTGTAGGGCTGGTATGGTGAAGTGTAGGGCTGGTATGGTGAAGTGTAGGGCTGGTATGCTGGTATGGTGAAGTGTAGGGCTGGTATGGTGAAGTGTAGGGCTGGTATGCTGATATGGTGAAGTGTAGGGCTGGTATGGTGAAGTGTAGTGCTGATATGCTGGTATGGTGAAGTGTAGGACTGGTATGGTAAAGTGTAGGGCTGGTATGGTGAAGTGTAGGGCTGATATGGTGAAGTGTAGGGCTGGTATGCTGATATGGTAAAGTGTAGGGCTGGTATGGTGAAGTGTAGGGCTGGTATGGTAAAGTTTAGGGCTGGTATGCTGATATGGTAAAGTGTAGGGCTGGTATGGTGAAGTGTAGGGCTGGTATGCTGATATGGTAAAGTGTAGGGCTGGTATGCTGATATGGTGAAGTGTAGGGCTGGTATGCTGGTATGGTGAAGTGTAGGGCTGGTATGCTGGTATGGTGAAGTGTAGGGCTGGTATGGTGAAGTGTAGGGCTGGTATGGTGAAGTGTAGGGCTGGTATGGTGAAGTGTAGGGCTGGTATGCTGGTATGGTGAAGTGTAGGGCTGGTATGGTGAAGTGTAGGGCTGGTATGCTGGTATGGTGAAGTGTAGGGCTGGTATGCTGATATGGTAAAGTGTAGGGCTGATATGGTGAAGTGTAGGGCTGGTATGCTGATATGGTGAAGTGTAGGGCTGGTATGGTGAAGTGTAGGGCTGGTATGCTGGTATGGTGAAGTGTAGGGCTGGTATGGTGAAGTGTAGGGCTGGTATGGTGAAGTGTAGGGCTGGTATGCTGATATGGTGAAGTGTAGTTCTGATATGGTGAAGTGTAGGGCTGGTATGGTGAAGTGTAGGGCTGGTTTGCTGATATGGTGAAGTGTAGGGCTGGTATGGTGAAGTGTAGGGCTGGTATGGTGAAGTGTAGTGCTGATATGCTGGTATGGTGAAGTGTAGGGCTGGTATGGTGAAGTGTAGTGTTGATATGGTGAAGTGTAGGGCTGGTATGCTGAAGTGTAGGGCTGGTATGCTGGTATGGTGAAGTGTAGGGCTGGTATGCTGATATGGTGAAGTGTAGGGCTGGTATGGTGAAGTGTAGGGCTGGTATGCTGATATGGTGAAGTGTAGGGCTGGTATGGTGAAGTGTAGGGCTGGTATGCTGATATGGTGAAGTGTAGGGCTGGTATGCTGGTATGGTGAAGTGTAGGGCTGGTATGGTGAAGTGTAGGGCTGGTATGGTGAAGTGTAGTGTTGATATGGTGAAGTGTAGGGCTGGTATGCTGAAGTGTAGGGCTGGTATGCTGGTATGGTGAAGTGTAGGGCTGGTATGCTGATATGGTGAAGTGTAGGGCTGGTATGGTGAAGTGTAGGGCTGGTATGCTGATATGGTGAAGTGTAGGGCTGGTATGCTGGTATGGTGAAGTGTAGGGCTGGTATGGTGAAGTGTAGGGCTGGTATGCTGATATGGTAAAGTGTAGGGCTGGTATGGTGAAGTGTAGTGCTGATATGCTGGTATGGTGAAGTGTAGGGCTGGTATGGTAAAGTGTAGGGCTGGTATGGTGAAGTGTAGGGCTGATATGGTGAAGTGTAGGGCTGGTATGCTGGTATGGTGAAGTGTAGGGCTGGTATGCTGGTATGGTGAAGTGTAGGGCTGGTATGGTAAAGTGTAGGGCTGGTATGCTGATATGGTGAAGTGTAGGGCTGGTATGGTGAAGTGTAGGGCTGGTATGCTAATATGGTAAAGTGTAGGGCTGGTATGCTGGTATGGTGAAGTGTAGTGCTGATATGGTGAAGTGTAGGGCTGGTATGGTGAAGTGTAGGGCTGGTATGCTGATATGGTGAAGTGTAGGGCTGGTATGGTGAAGTGTAGGGCTGGTATGGTGAAGTGTAGGGCTGATATGGTGAAGTGTAGGGCTGGTATGCTGGTATGGTGAAGTGTAGTGCTGATATGGTGAAGTGTAGGGCTGGTATGCTGGTATGGTGAAGTGTAGTGCTGATATGGTGAAGTGTAGGGCTGGTATGCTGGTATGGTGAAGTGTAGGGCTGGTATGCTGGTATGGTGAAGTGTAGGGCTGGTATGGTAAAGTGTAGGCCTGGTATGCTGGTATGGTGAAGTGTAGGGCTGGTATGGTGAAGTGTAGGGCTGGTATGGTGAAGTGTAGTGCTGATATGCTGGTATGGTGAAGTGTAGGGCTGGTATGGTGAAGTGTAGTGTTGATATGGTGAAGTGTAGGGCTGGTATGCTGAAGTGTAGGGCTGGTATGCTGGTATGGTGAAGTGTAGGGCTGGTATGCTGGTATGGTGAAGTGTAGGGCTGGTATGCTGATATGGTGAATTGTAGTACTGATATGGTAAAGTGTAGGGCTGGTATGCTGATATGGTGGATTGTATTACTGATATGGTGAAGTGTAGGGCTGGTATGCTGGTATGGTGAAGTGTTGGGCTGGTATGGTGAAGTGTAGGGCTGGTATGCTGGTATGGTGAAGTGTAGGGCTGGTATGGTGAAGTGTAGGGCTGGTATGCTGATATGGTGAAGTGTAGGGCTGGTATGCTGATATGGTGAAGTGTAGGGCTGGTATGGTGAAGTGTAGGGCTGGTATGCTGGTATGGTGAAGTGTAGGGCTGGTATGGTGAAGTGTAGGGCTGGTATGCTGGTATGGTGAAGTGTAGGGCTGGTATGGTGAAGTGTAGGGCTGGTATGGTGAAGTGTAGGGCTGGTATGCTGATATGGTGAAGTGTAGTTCTGATATGGTGAAGTGTAGGGCTGGTATGGTGAAGTGTAGGGCTGGTTTGCTGATATGGTGAAGTGTAGGGCTGGTATGGTCAAGTGTAGGGCTGGTATGGTGAAGTGTAGTGCTGATATACTGGTATGGTGAAGTGTAGGGCTGGTATGGTGAAGTGTAGTGTTGATATGGTGAAGTGTAGGGCTGGTATGCTGAAGTGTAGGGCTGGTATGCTGGTATGGTGAAGTGTAGGGCTGGTATGCTGATATGGTGAAGTGTAGGGCTGGTATGGTGAAGTGTAGGGCTGGTATGGTGAAGTGTAGGGCTGGTATGCTGGTATGGTGAAGTGTAGGGCTGGTATGGTGAAGTGTAGGGCTGGTATGCTGATATGGTGAAGTGTAGGGCTGGTATGGTGAAGTGTAGTGCTGATATGCTGGTATGGTGAAGTGTAGGACTGGTATGGTAAAGTGTAGGGCTGGTATGGTGAAGTGTAGGGCTGATATGGTGAAGTGTAGGGCTGGTATGCTGGTATGGTGAAGTGTAGGGCTGGTATGCTGGTATGGTGAAGTGTAGGGCTGGTATGGTAAAGTTTAGGGCTGGTATGCTGATATGGTAAAGTGTAGGGCTGGTATGGTGAAGTGTAGGGCTGGTATGCTGATATGGTAAAGTGTAGGGCTGGTATGCTGATATGGTGAAGTGTAGGGCTGGTATGGTGAAGTGTAGGGCTGGTATGCTGGTATGGTGAAGTGTAGGGCTGGTATGCTGGTATGGTGAAGTGTAGGGCTGGTATGGTAAAGTTTAGGGCTGGTATGCTGATATGGTAAAGTGTAGGGCTGGTATGGTGAAGTGTAGGGCTGGTATGCTGATATGGTAAAGTGTAGGGCTGGTATGCTGATATGGTGAAGTGTAGGGCTGGTATGGTGAAGTGTAGGGCTGGTATGCTGGTATGGTGAAGTGTAGGGCTGGTATGGTAAAGTGTAGGGCTGGTATGGTGAAGTGTAGGGCTGATATGGTGAAGTGTAGGGCTGGTATGCTGGTATGGTGAAGTGTAGGGCTGGTATGGTGAAGTGTAGGGCTGGTATGCTGATATGGTAAAGTGTAGGGCTGGTATGCTGATATGGTGAAGTGTAGGGCTGGTATGGTGAAGTGTAGTGCTGATATGCTGGTATGGTGAAGTGTAGGGCTGGTATGGTAAAGTGTAGGGCTGGTATGGTGAAGTGTAGGGCTGATATGGTGAAGTGTAGGGCTGGTATGCTGGTATGGTGAAGTGTAGGGCTGGTATGCTGGTATGGTGAAGTGTAGGGCTGGTATGGTAAAGTGTAGGGCTGGTATGCTGATATGGTGAAGTGTAGGGCTGGTATGGTGAAGTGTAGGGCTGGTATGCTGATATGGTAAAGTGTAGGGCTGGTATGCTGGTATGGTGAAGTGTAGTGCTGATATGGTGAAGTGTAGGGCTGGTATGGTGAAGTGTAGGGCTGGTATGCTGATATGGTGAAGTGTAGGGCTGGTATGGTGAAGTGTAGGGCTGGTATGGTGAAGTGTAGGGCTGATATGGTGAAGTGTAGGGCTGGTATGCTGGTATGGTGAAGTGTAGTGCTGATATGGTGAAGTGTAGGGCTGGTATGCTGGTATGGTGAAGTGTAGTGCTGATATGGTGAAGTGTAGGGCTGGTATGCTGGTATGGTGAAGTGTAGGGCTGGTATGCTGGTATGGTGAAGTGTAGGGCTGGTATGGTAAAGTGTAGGCCTGGTATGCTGGTATGGTGAAGTGTAGGGCTGGTATGGTGAAGTGTAGGGCTGGTATGGTGAAGTGTAGTGCTGATATGCTGGTATGGTGAAGTGTAGGGCTGGTATGGTGAAGTGTAGTGTTGATATGGTGAAGTGTAGGGCTGGTATGCTGAAGTGTAGGGCTGGTATGCTGGTATGGTGAAGTGTAGGGCTGGTATGCTGGTATGGTGAAGTGTAGGGCTGGTATGCTGATATGGTGAATTGTAGTACTGATATGGTAAAGTGTAGGGCTGGTATGCTGATATGGTGGATTGTATTACTGATATGGTGAAGTGTAGGGCTGGTATGCTGGTATGGTGAAGTGTTGGGCTGGTATGGTGAAGTGTAGGGCTGGTATGCTGGTATGGTGAAGTGTAGGGCTGGTATGGTGAAGTGTAGGGCTGGTATGCTGATATGGTGAAGTGTAGGGCTGGTATGCTGATATGGTGAAGTGTAGGGCTGGTATGGTGAAGTGTAGGGCTGGTGTGCTGGTATGGTGAAGTGTAGGGCTGGTATGGTGAAGTGTAGGGCTGGTATGCTGGTATGGTGAAGTGTAGGGCTGGTATGGTGAAGTGTAGGGCTGGTATGGTGAAGTGTAGGGCTGGTATGCTGATATGGTGAAGTGTAGTTCTGATATGGTGAAGTGTAGGGCTGGTATGGTGAAGTGTAGGGCTGGTTTGCTGATATGGTGAAGTGTAGGGCTGGTATGGTCAAGTGTAGGGCTGGTATGGTGAAGTGTAGTGCTGATATACTGGTATGGTGAAGTGTAGGGCTGGTATGGTGAAGTGTAGTGTTGATATGGTGAAGTGTAGGGCTGGTATGCTGAAGTGTAGGGCTGGTATGCTGGTATGGTGAAGTGTAGGGCTGGTATGCTGATATGGTGAAGTGTAGGGCTGGTATGGTGAAGTGTAGGGCTGGTATGGTGAAGTGTAGGGCTGGTATGCTGGTATGGTGAAGTGTAGGGCTGGTATGGTGAAGTGTAGGGCTGGTATGCTGATATGGTGAAGTGTAGGGCTGGTATGGTGAAGTGTAGTGCTGATATGCTGGTATGGTGAAGTGTAGGACTGGTATGGTAAAGTGTAGGGCTGGTATGGTGAAGTGTAGGGCTGATATGGTGAAGTGTAGGGCTGGTATGCTGGTATGGTGAAGTGTAGGGCTGGTATGCTGGTATGGTGAAGTGTAGGGCTGGTATGGTAAAGTTTAGGGCTGCTATGCTGATATGGTAAAGTGTAGGGCTGGTATGGTGAAGTGTAGGGCTGGTATGCTGATATGGTAAAGTGTAGGGCTGGTATGCTGATATGGTGAAGTGTAGGGCTGGTATGGTGAAGTGTAGGGCTGGTATGCTGATATGGTGAAGTGTAGGGCTGGTATGGTGAAGTGTAGGGCTGGTATGGTGAAGTGTAGGGCTGATATGGTGAAGTGTAGGGCTGGTATGCTGGTATGGTGAAGTGTAGTGCTGATATGGTGAAGTGTAGGGCTGGTATGCTGGTATGGTGAAGTGTAGGGCTGGTATGCTGGTATGGTGAAGTGTAGGGCTGGTATGGTAAAGTGTAGGGCTGGTATGCTGATATGGTAAAGTGTAGGGCTGGTATGCTGGTATGGTGAAGTGTAGGGCTGGTATGGTGAAGTGTAGGGCTGGTATGCTGATATGGTAAAGTGTAGGGCTGGTATGCTGGTATGGTGAAGTGTAGGGCTGATATGGTAAAGTGTAGGGCTGGTATGGTGAAGTGTAGGGCTGGTATGGTGAAGTGTAGGGCTTGTATGCTGATATGGTAAGGTGTAGGGCTGGTATTCTGGTATGGTGAAGTGTAGTGCTGATATGGTGAAGTGTAGGGCTGTTATGGTGAAGTGTAGGGCTGGTATGCTGATATGGTGAAGTGTAGGGCTGGTATGCTGATATGGTGAAGTGTAGGGCTGGTATGGTGAAGTGTAGGGCTGGTATGCTGATATGGTGAAGTGTAGGGCTGGTATGCTGATATGGTGAAGTGTAGGGCTGGTATGGTGAAGTGTAGGGCTGGTATGGTGAAGTGTAGGGCTGGTATGCTGATATGGTGAAGTGTAGTGCTGATATGGTGAAGTGTAGGGCTGGTATGGTGAAGTGTAGGGCTGGTATGCTGATATGGTGAAGTGTAGGGCTGGTATGGTGAAGTGTAGGGCTGGTATTGTGAGGTAAAGTCCTGATATGGGGGTACAGCCAATTGTATTGCTGATATGGCAGCACAGCTCAGTTGTGTTTTACATGCTGCTTCTGACCAGCAGATGGTGCCAAAGCTCCAGTGATATGGAGAGGTCTTTGAAGTAACATTCATTCTGGGACATCACTGTTGATGACTTGCAGCTTGATCAGTGCTCTTTATAAATGTATAGTGGAAATTGAAAGAAGGGTCTAATAATTTTGTCTGATTAAATTAAAGTGAAACATAAACATGAAAGCTTATTTTATATCAACACTCATGAATGGGCAGTTAACAGTTATGTACTTGCACTGTGTTATTTTGGAACCACTAAATTGCTACTAATATCTTATTAAAATTATACTAATTTACACTTAATATATACTAAGTACGTCAGCCAACATATCTTCATTCATTCGTCTTCTATGATGATGGGTGCTGGAGTCTATCCCAGCATTCTCTGGGTGGATGTCAGAAAACACCCTGTACTGTTAAAATATTTGGTAAGTAAGTAACTGTGCCACATTGAATTTTAATAGTTTTATTCACTTAGAAAAACTAGTTGACCTAACAGATTAAGACCAGTCTAGTTAACACTCCCCAGGACACAAATGCCTCCTGTTTCTTACAGTTTTCCACAAGGTTCTGTTCTTGGCCCTCTCCTGTTTATAATTCACATTCATATATTCTGTAACAGCATGGACGAATGGTTACCGTAACAGCATGGACGAATGGTTTGATTGTTACGCTAAAAACTCACCCTCACTTACACAGACACAGGACCTGCAAATTCTATGCTAAAAACTGATAACAATATTATCTGGTCCCAAAACATGTGTTGGCACCAGCTTTGAAATATCATTCCACATCAAACCTTTACACACTGTTTTTAATCTTAATTTTATATTTGACCTCTGGAATCTGGCATCGGCTCAAATTAAAGAAACTCTCCTTTGATCTCTGTAATATGAGCAGACTCTGCTCCATGCTTCAAGTATCTGACCTGTGGGTGCTTACGCAGCCGGACTGTCTCACCAGACTAACATGCACACAAACACACAAACTCACAAATACTGCCAAGGTCTCACTGCATTGCCGTGTATAGATCTGTCTTGTTGTAGATCAACATTAATATTAAAGACCCCCTGCGCTGGTGTTCACTGGTTCCTTTGTCTTGGACAGCTTATTAGGATTTTATATTTCCCCAGTCCAAAAAGGCACAGCTGTTTTTAAATAACTGAATACTTACGAGGCTCTGATTGGATCATTACTGCAGTGATGACCATGAGTTTCAGCTGGTATCAGTTCTTTTACCTCTAACTGATACAGTGAGGAGCTTCTTACTCCTTAAACTACCATGTGGGAGGACCCGTCAGGAAAAAGATCTCTCTGTGTACCAGAAGGTCAGATTATCTCCCATCCAGCTAAGAAAGCCAAGAGAAGCTGGAAGGATTGGAATTGGCCTCAGAACTGTCAATGACATTAACAATAACAAGAAGGAGTCAGGAGTGGAGAACCTCAACTTCAAGAAATGTTGGAGAAATCTTTCATGATCGTGATGGGAGACCTAATCTCTTTGTCTGGACAGTAGAATCACGACTGTGTTTAATAGTGTAAGTAAGATCATTTTCACACGACCAGAACTCACAGTAATAGGACTGAACAGCTGAGTGGACACTCAGGCAAATCAGCTCCAGTGCAAAGACTGGACGATGGAGAAAGGTCATGTGGTCTACTGAGTCCAGACTGATCCTATTGCAGAGTGATGGGAGCATTAGGATAGAAAGGAAGTGATGAACCCATCACGCACAGTGTCCACTGTACAAGCCTCTGGGGGCCGTGATCATTGTTCCTTGGCTCGCTCCTGTTCCTGGTCTCTGGGTCACTCCTGTTGCTGCTACTGTTTCCATTCTTGTTCCTACTCCTGTGTCTCGTTCTGTTTCTGCTCTGTTTTCTCGTTCTGTGCCTGTTCATTCTTTTCTTGTCCCTGTTTCTATGCCGGCTCTGTCTTCTGTTCCTGGTTTCATGTTTGTTTCTGTTACCGTGTCTGTCCCTGTCGCTGTCTCTGTTCCTGTTCCCGTTTCTGTAAATCTTTCCGTGCCAGTACCTTTATGTGTATCTGCACCTGTGCCCGTTACTGTTTCTGTTCCCATTTCTTTGTCTTCATTGGTCCCCTGTCCAGTTCCCTGTCAAGTTCCCTGTTCAGCCTTCTCATCCCAAGTCCAGTTCTTTCTCCAGCCTTCTGCTGCATCCCCTGTCTTGTCCCATGTCCAGTCCCCTGTCCAATTTTGTCCAGATTTTGTCGTTTATCCAATTCTCCATCCATTCGCCTGTCCAGTTCCTTGTCCAGTCACCTGTCCAGTTCCCCACCCAGTTCACTATCTGGTGTGGTGTCTAGTTCATGTTTTCTCTTTTTCCTGGCCTCTCCCTTGGGCAGGCTCCTGGGGCATGTTTGTTTTTGCCCCTCTGGAGATGCACTTTAAGCACTATCAGGCTTTGCCTTTTGCCTGTCTGTCTATGCCTTAGTTTACACTCTTCTGTCATGTTTCATGTGCTTATGTTTGTTTTGGTCATGGGCTCCTCCTTGTCTCTGCCTTCTTGTTACACACTCATCTGCTCTTAGTTTGTGTGTCCTCCCTGTCCAAGGTGTTCCGTGCCTCAGGATACATGAGGAATTTGGTTTTGACAACCACAGAGTCCTGACCTTAACAAAACTGGAGGTCTTTAGGATGTGCTGGAGAAGATGGTGTTGGATTTCTTTCTTTATATAACTTTTAGCTTGGATTAATTTTATTTGGATTGTATTCTGGGAGGAACGCACTGTGACGTTTGTAGAAAACAGATGGCCATAAGAATGCGGGAGCGTCCTGGTTGGATTGTCTCCGGACAGTGGGGGGGTCCTTTATGGCGGGCAATTTAAAGCTCGAGAGCCCGACCCTGTGACACCCCAGGGCTCATGACCCCCTCCACCCAGGAGATAAGAGCAAGGCCAGAGACGGCCCGGAACCGCAAGGAGTTTACGACATGGCCATGTGACCTGAGGGCAATGGAAGGCAGGTCCTTATAAGACGAGCTTCAGACCAGTTCAGATCAGACCAGATTTTGACCAGCTCCTGATCAGAGCTAAGAGGGTATTGCCATTGCAATTAAACTAGCATGAAACTCTGTCTGGTCTCCCTCTTCATTCTGACGGCAAAATACGAAGTTACAACAATGGAAATATGTGTAGTGATGTTGAAATAATGCCTCAGCAAATCCACACTGTTATCAAAACCAGGCGGTGGAGACAAGACCATGTATAGTTTCTACATAATGATCTTATTATATTATCATCTAAACCAATAACAGAAAACTGCAGAATGAAAAGGTGAATGCGAAAAGTTGAGTTTATTATGAACCACACACCGTACAGAGTACACATACAAAATCATTTCAAACATATTCATTCTGTGTACATAGTTTTCACATTGGTTTGACTATGTTATTAAGTCTAGTATTATCTTCTTATACTAACTTGTATTTTTGTCTCAAAGATTTGCAGAAACTTAGTAAAGAGATGATTATATTGAGAAATTACAGAGTTTAGGAAAATGTATAGAGAAACTCAGACTCTGCTCTTAATGATCTAAAGGATGACTGGTGATAAACTTGACTTTAGAGAATTTATAGAGTGCAGTCCATGATGCTGTCATCTCTGTTGATGAGCCACAGGTGGCCAAGATCGTAGGTCACATGCTTGACTTTCTGCTGATATGGGACTTGGGACCACCCACTGCCAGCAGGGTTGCCAGGTGAAACACCATACCTGCAAGATACCAGTCACATTGGCCATTACATACCATAAAGGAATTTGTAACTTGTACTTTTACAAAACACTTGTCTAGTTTTTATACAAGGAAGATTCTCAGTGTGATACAGTGAGTACTGTTATAGTTAACTTTAACTACACACAGTAATAATAATAATACCTCTGATAGATATCGCCAAGATAATTGACCCCAAAGACTTTTCCATCAGTGGAAACTTCAATCATGGAAAGACTTCCAGGTACCAGCTCCCACTTCAAAGAGCCACCACAAGAGGTCGGAGTCACGCCCTAAAATAAAGCACATTTGGACTGAAAATTCAATTATTTTAAAGAAGAATAGGAAAGAATGTGCAGTAATAATATTACCAGTTCTACTAATACTACTCTGCCACTACTGCTACTACTTTACTATTACTACTACTGCTGCAGTTGCTACTACGCTCCTACTACTCAACTACTAAAGCTACAACTATTACTACTACTGCTAATATTACTACTACTACTCTACTTCTATTACTCTACTACTACTACTGCTAGAGTTATTATTGCTACACTATTACTACTGCTACTACTACTACTACTCTACTATAACTATTACTGCTCTATTAATACTGCTATTACTAGTACTCTACCATTCCTACTACTATTTTAATGCTACCACTCTATTACTACTGCTCCTACTACAATTCAACTACTTTTCTACTACTACTATACTAATATCACTACTCATTTACTATTATTCTACTACTACTACTCCTACTATTACTATTACTCTACTACTGCTATGGCTATTATTACTACACTACAACAATTACTGCTACTACTCTATTATGAGTATTACTGCTAGATAACTACTGGTACTATTATTAGTACTCTACTACTTTAATATGATCATTCTACTATTACTCCTACTACTATCACTAATTCTACTACTCTACTACTATTCTACTCCTGCTCCTCTATTACTATTACTATGTATACTACTTGTACAAATGTATACAAAATGTGTGCTTAAATGCCAAAATACTTAGAACAGATGTAAGTTTACATTGTGTTAAAAGATATTCAGAATTACAACATACAGTGTCCCACTGTCCTGCTCCAAATCTAGAACACTGACAATTTAGTAATACATGTTTAAAAACAACATAACAAGTCTATGTGTTGAAGTCATTAAGTGTAGCTGTAACTTCTGCTGTGTTAGTAGACTTACTGTACCTTCATGACAAAAATGTTGTCTACAGAGTTGACTCCCCAGCAGCTGTATGGCCCACAGCTGTAGTACTTCAGCTTTCCTGGGATATTGAACCAGGAAGATCCTTGCCCCCCAGGAAGGCAGAAGACGTCATCATTCATGTTGACGCCTGCTGGAGAGATCATTCCTCCTGCATCAACCTGTTTCAGCAGACCTGAGAGATGAAGCCAGACATCGAGTTAGAACAGAGGCAGAGAGAGAGTCAGAACTTCACCTGATTCTGAATAAGATGAAAATGATTTTGTAGCACAACATTTAAGTTCTGGTAACGTATGCAGAGACCAGCTTACCTGGAACAATAACCCAATCTCCTCCCACAAGTTTGTAGATGTAGTTGTTTGAGTTGACACCCCAGACACCAGCAGGTCCCACACTGACGTGCTTCAGAGATCCACGAACCTGAGTCCAACCTGTACTGTACAGAGTGAAGATCTCATCTTTTGAGTTGACTCCAAACACCTGGCCGTCACCAGCATCGATCTGCTTCAGGCTGCCTGGCACCAGCGTGCACTCTTGAGCTGTAAGGATTGCAGGATGAGGTAAGAATGGAAAAACTCCTGCATTTCAAGAATCACCTACATTGAGCTTCTACTGCCTCAGAGTCAATCGACCAACAATACCTAGCTAAAGATTGATTTTGTAGTTAGAAGCTGCATTGAACGAGATTGAAACTACAGTAATTGTCCACTTACCCAGACAGGCTGTCCAGAGGTTGAGGAGACCCAGGAGGAGGACTGCGGTTCTCGCCATGGCCTTCAGTTAGTGTCAGTGTTTGTCCTGATACTGACTCTTAGCTGGCCTGGTGGGTATATATACCCCATGAATGAGGAACGCAGTCAGATGAATGTGATGAAGAAATGCCAGGGAACATCCTGAGGAGACAGACTTGCCTGTTATTGATACATCGGCTAAAGTGACAAGATGCTTTTCACCTTGGTGTTTGGTGTCTTGTCAGACTGGCTATGCTGTGGGGGTTATTGATGGGTGCTAATTCCAGAAGTTCCTTAAGGAAACCATAGTCACAGTTAAGAACCCATTGTGACCACTATTTGCGAATTTATTTGCAAGCTTCAATCTGTCAAGGCTTCTTCTATGTTATATTCACTTCATAAAATAAAATAAAAACATTTCAGTGTCGGTCGTCTCGACAATTGGACAATACAGTCCCCTGTTATCGCCCAGCCCATCATATTAGCATTTTAGTTGTCTAAAGCATAATAAGCTCACTCCAAATCAAAATAAACCATACATGCTTCTACCCAGCAATCACAGTCATGGTCACAGTCCCACCACTGAGGTCACAGAGGTACGGACCTCAGTATTTTATTACCTAAAATATCTCTACTTTCATGATGCAAAAATATTGTACAATGCCAAGATTCTCAACCGGTCAACCTGAAAGGAACAATATTTAAGACAACATAACCTGACAAATTAATTCACCAAACAATAGCAGGAACATTATCACCTGAAAGTTGAGGAGTCCCTCATCAATGTTAGCATTAAGGCTGGATACAAATAAAAATGCTAAAAATGTTTGATATTCTTGAAACATAGATGATTCAATGTTACAATCTAACATTCAAGCTAACAACACTGCTCTACTCTGGAAAACCCACCACTCCACCTGTATGACTGGCATTGTATACATGAACCTAAAACAGATAAACATTTCTTCTCTTTAACTATCTGAACTAAGAGGCTAGCAGGTCTGCTGGACAGACTTTGTGATTCTCCATTGGAATGGAGACTACAGAGGTTAAAGTCACTGATGGTGCTTTCAACACCATTCCTCCATTGGACGAAAGCAGGCAGTGGTGATAATAATGGTTGGTGGTCAAGAGCTCCAGCCATCATTGTATTTATTTGTCCATTCATTGGCTTTTCATCTGTCTTTCAATGATCTAACCAAAAGCAGAACCTTTAACATGATTGGCAAAAGTTGGAGCAATGTTATTCATTCTAATCCTGTAATGTTGGACTGATGCTTCAACGCTACAGCGACTCACCATTGCTAAAGTGGTATTACAAGACAGGGCAGGCCGAGACTACCTGGTCAACATGCTAACTTTGTAGAGATCACTGCAACACAGAACATGGACGTCTTTGATAACCTGTTATCACTTCACATTCTCTTCATAATTTCAGTTAATTGTGTAGTTTTCTACACAACTAAACATCTTTCAAACAGTTGTAATCATTTCAGCTCCTTCTGGGAGTGGATCATTCACTGCAAAATTTGAGCTGGGGTGGGGTGTAACTGGGGGTATGCCAGCCCTCCAAGCAAGCCCAGTTCACAGCCATGATCGCTGTGCATTCATAGCCCTGTATATCATTGTATATTTTCATAGCATATTCTCAAACTCAGATCAAGGTGGGCGGTGAGGACAGTCTTCTTTCAATAATCAGCTTTCATGAATTACCCCACTATCCTGCATCTCTTTCAATAAGGTCTTCAGCTCTTACTAATAGATCATCACCGTAATCCTCTGGAAGCAGTTACTGGCGTTGATGGTTTTTCACTGCAATGCACTCCTAACATGAGAAAAATTGTGAAACCATTAACTGCTACTCTGATGGGACTCAAGTTTTCCTCATTTTGAATATAATTGTAAGTATTAGCCTTTTTGCATTGCTTTTGTACTTGTTTTACTATCCGGTGAGGACCAGGAGAGGATGGGTTCTCAAAATTCTTCTTTCAAGGAGTTTTTCCTTGGTTGCTTATTGGGTCTTGGACCCGGATTTACTGTAAAGCTGCTTTTGGGACAACATCTGTTGTTAAAGGTGTATATAAATAAACCCTGACTGGACTTGGGTACAGGCTAGGGTGACATGGTGGGGAAGCAATGATTGAAATTCTGTGATTGAGTCTAATTGTCCACGAATATACTTTAACATGCTCCCAAAACACTTCTTACTACCTTTGACCAATCCCGAGATCAGATCCCATTTTGGGCAAGAACCCAAGGAAGATCAGGAGTGCGCACCTTACTCACCCCCACTTTAGCAAGAAGGGATTCCATCCGTGACTGAATGTCTCCTAGAGGTATATCTATGACTGTGGAATGATGTAAACAAGTAAACATGATATGTACAGCTGCATTTTAATGTAGTTTCACAATGTCCTGCAATCGTGGTGGAGGTATCTCTTGTTCTGTTCTGCAGCACACCAGGAAAGTGTCAGGTTCACACCCTAATATCAGTTTCTTACCAAAGCAGACGATAAAACACTTGTCCCTGACTTGTATGATATAACATTAGTAAATAATCTCAGGTTGGCTAGAAGACAAAGAAGTACACTCAAGTCACGGAACAAGGAAGCGCAGCAAGTAATTGAGGCATCATGTGCAGGACTTTGCAAACAGATGATCACACAATAGAGACTATTCATCCACAGATACCAGAAGACCACAACTGCCCACTGAGTATACCAAGCCACAGCTGTCTTTATGAAGGCCATAATGTATGTAATACCAATGTATGCTGCCTTGTTAAAACAATTAATGATGAGTTCTTTCATCTCGTTTTGCCCTGTTCAGTGTATCAAAGGTCTTAGTCTTAAGATAGGCCATGCACTAGGCATTGTTTTATCATAGAACTTCCTCTTAGACAACATTGAATTAGAAGACACTGGCTTTTCAGATCACTAGTCCAAAATAGATTTCTAGAATTGTAGGCCCTACATATTTTACTTCTTTTACTAAGTTTTACCTGCATGGCAGCTCCCTCTCAGTTGAGCACTGAAAACTTTGTAGCTTTGTTTATTCTAAATCTAGCTGTCAAACTAGGCTGAAGGATTTTTTACAAACTGAGCCTCTGAGGCACTGTGTTGGTATCAATGGTACAACACTTATCTGCTTCCTTTTTGTACCTCAGAAATTAAACACAGCCAACCATTTCTTCTTGGCTGCTACTAACAATTCTAGAGTTCCCCAAGGTGTTTTTTAGGGCCTGCTTTGTTTTCCATATACATTCTCCCACTGGGACATATTGTACAATAAAACAATTGTATCTTCTCCTTAGGCTGGTTGATCAGTGCTCTTCATATATGGTTGTGAATGTATGGCTACTCCTTAATATCCAAATCCCATAAATATACATGGTGCAAAATACAGGAGGTCCAGCAAAGTGGTTCACCGAGTTGGTCCATAGCCAAGTAATGCCTCTGAAAAGCAATTCTGGAAACTTTTCCAATTGGCGCTAGAGTTAGTTGCAAAAAGTGCATCATTACTAATTTCTCAGCCGGAAGACAGAAGAGGAGATGTTGAGTAAGAACTCAGTTAAAGTGTGGAAGGTTTACCAAACTAGGAAAGAGCATTTCCAGAAAAAGCCATAAAAGCATTAGCACCACTATGGTGAGTGTAGCCAGCCAACATGGGGCCTCCCAAACACAAGCAAGTACTTTGCACTCAGGATTTAATCACACATGTACCTTCACTGCATTACAGAATTACTGCTAGTAGTTCATTTCTTCTTGGTTGCTGTTGTACCCAAACAGAAACAAGAAAGCTAGCTATATAACTGTACCTAAGCCGTCGGCTCTTGTTCCTGGGTGTTTTGTGGGTCATGTGTTGTTTTGGTCTGTGGTGAACTAAACCATCTCCACCAGAACACAATAGCTGGCCCAGCTTTGTAGATAATACCACACAGTTTGGCTGCATGTAAATGCTAACCCTTCACAGCTAAGGATTTTTTTTACCTATTCGGCTTCCCAGGCCAGTAACCTGTGTCATTGAGTAAGATCTTTCTTGGTGTTTTGTTTGGCTATGTAGTGAACTGGACCATTTTCACCAGAATAGAAGGTTCCTAGTTCCATGAACTATTTAAAACACAGTCAAAACTTAAAAAAAACATATAGAAATTAACAAAAAATGAAATGACATTGGCTATAAATTCGTTTAATCAAGGTTAAGATTTATTGCATTGCTCTTAATAGTATTTTAGTTAGTTTTCCATTGATATGTGGAATATTTGGTTAAACTTGCAAGTTGCATTATAGAGAATCTAAATGCATATATATTGGAAACTTGATTTCTGCCTCCCAGGAAGAAATACTATGAGATGTCTTCACACTTCTTTCATACAATGCAGTCTGTGATGCTGTCATCTTTGCCGATGAGCCACATGTGGCCGAGATCGTAGGAAACATGCTTGACTTTCTGGGGATACTGGACTTGGCTCCACCCAGTGCCGGCAGGGTTACTTACTGAAACGCCATCCCTGCAAAATACCAAACACACTGGTCACGCGAGGTATCTCAATTCCCATTAGATGTACCCACCACTCCTGCTTTCAGACCTCCACTACACACAATAATACCTGCTCCATAAAAATACCTCTCAAAAATATCTCCAACGGAATTGACCCCAAAGACCTTTCCATCATTGGAAACTTCAATCATAGAAAGAGCTCCAGATACCTGCTCCCAGTTTAAAGAGCCACCACAAGAGGTCTGAGTCACGCCCTAAAATAACACAGACACAGACAAACAAACAAGGCAGAAACGCGTAAATGATATAATATAGTTAGCTAATCATCAAAGTAGCCCCATCAATTTTTAGCTATCACTGAAATTAAATATAAAACCTTCACAAATTAGCTCGAATAGCAGAACGAAGATAGTTGATTGAGAATAAGCCTTTATCGGAATTTCTCAGGATTATCGATCAATTAATATACAGTACTGTGCAAAAGTCACCTGAGATTTACATATTATTATATGTAAGAGGCTATTCTTTCCAGACAGAAAGTTTTTATTTATTCAGTAAACACTTTATTATTAAATACTAAACAGTACTAATAGAGTAAGTAATGCTTTTCCACTTTATTATTAAATATTAATCAGTATTAATAGAGTAAGTAGAGCTCTTACACTTTATTATTAAATATTAAACAGTATTAATAGAGTAAGTAGTGCTTTTACACTTTATTATTAAATATTAAACAGTATTAATAGAGTAAGTAGAGCTTTTCCACTTTATTATTAAATATTAAACAGTATTAATAGAGTAAGTAGTGCTTTTACACTTTATTATTAAATATTAAACAGTATTAATAGAGTAAGTAGTGCTTTTACACTTTATTATTAAATATTAAACAGTATTAATACAGTAAGTAGAGCTTTTACACTTTATTATTAAATATTAATCAGTATTAATGGAGTAAGTAGAGCTTTTCCATACGTCAGTGTGTTTATTTAACTCTTTCCAAGCTTCTCCTAAACAACCCAGTATTATTATCAGTTCTCATCTAATACCTGCTTTGACTGCTCAGTACTTCATTAAGCTAAATCAAGATTGCTGCTGAAGGAACTGAACACATTCATACAATGTCTGGCGCGTCCAGGAGAAATCTGGAACCTAACTTTGTTCTTCAAACTGGATCAAGATCTGATCTACTTCTCTCACAATAACATATTCATGTTACTTTGTATTGTATGTCTGATTATTTACATCTGTTCTAATCAGATCTGCTGTTCTTACTGGGACACTGGGATACTGAGCCAAAATCCCAAAAAAGCATTTCAATTACTGACATAACATAATAACACTGAAAAGTTGTTGAGCGTAAACACTGCATAGCAAATCGTCAACATGTTTTTCATACCTCATCTGATTCCAAATTCATATGGTTTAAATTTTGAGACTAAGAATTTAGAGTCTTATTGATTTCAGTACTGCCAAGGTAGCAAGATCTAGTTAATATGTGACAAAGCAAACAATGTTTTTTTTTATATTTATTCACACTGAGTTACAACGGTTGAAGTAAATAATCAACTGATCCAAAGGATTCACTGCCAAATGTCAGCCATGTTGTTTATTTATAGACTACTGTGCAAAAGTTAAAAGCCTGAGGCCCCTAAGTTCCAATCTGAAGAACAAAGTTAGGTTCCAGATTTTACCTGGACGACCCAGACATTGTATGAATGTGTTCAGTTCCTTCAGCAGCAATCTTGATTTAGCTTAATGAAGTACTGAGCAGTCAAAGCAGGTATTAGATGAGAACTGATAATAATACTGGGTTGTTTAGGAGAAGCTTGGAAAGGGTTAAATAAACACACTGATGTATGTAAAAGCTCTACTTACTCTATTAATACTGTTTAATATTTAATAATAAAGTGTAAAAGCTCTACTCACTCTATTAATACTGATTAATATTTAATAATAAAGTGTAAAAGCTCTACTTAGTCTTTTAATACTGATTAATATTTAATAATAAAGTGTAAAAGCTCTACTTACTCTATTAATACTGATGAATATTTAATAATAAAGTGTAAAAGTACTACTTACTCTATTAAAACTGTTTAATATTTAATAATAAAGTGTAAAAGCTCTACTTACTCTATGAATACTGTTTAATATTTAATAATAAAGTGTAAAAGCTCTACTTTATTAATAATGATGAACATTTAATAATAAAGTGTAAAAGTACTACTTACTCTATTAATACTGTTTAATATTTAATAATAAAGTGTAAAAGCTCTACTTACTCTATTAATACTGTTTAATATTTAATAATAAAGTGTAAATACTCTACTTACTCTATCAATACTGATTAATATTTACATAATAAAGTGTAAAAGCTCTACTTACTCTATTAATACTGATTAATATTTACATAATAAAGTGTAAAAGCTCTACTTACTCTATTAATACTGATTAATATTTAATAATAAAGTGTAAAAGCTCTACTTACTCTATTAATACTGATTAATATTTAATAATAAAGTGTAAAAGTACTACTTACTCTATTAATACTGTTTAATATTTAATAATAAAGTGTAAAAGCTCTACTTTATTAATAATGATGAACATTTAATAATAAAGTGTAAAAGTACCACTTACTCTATTAATACTGTTTAATATTTAATAATAAAGTGTAAAAGCTCTACTTACTCTATTAATACTGTTTAATATTTAATAATAAAGTGTAAATGCTCTACTTACTCTATCAATACTGATTAATATTTACATAATAAAGTGTAAAAGCTCTACTTACTCTATTAATACTGATTAATATTTACATAATAAAGTGTAAAAGCTCTACTTACTCTATTAATACTGATTAATATTTACATAATAAAGTGTAAAAGCTCTACTTACTCTATTAATACTGATTAATATTTAATAATAAAGTGTAAAAGCTCTACTTACTCTATTAATACTGATTAATATTTAATAATAAAGTGTAAAAGTACTACTTACTCTATTAATACTGTTTAATATTTAATAATAAAGTGTAAAAGCTCTACTTACTCTATTAATACTGTTTAATATTTAATAATAAAGTGTAAAAGCTCTACTTACTCTATTAATACTGATTAATATTTAATAATAAAGTGTAAAAGTACTACTTACTCTATTAATACTGTTTAATATTTAATAATAAAGTGTAAAAGCTCTACTTACTCTATTAATACTGTTTAATATTTAATAATAAAGTGTAAAAGATCTACTTTATTAATAATGATGAATATTTAATAATAAAGTGTAAAAGTACTACTTACTCTATTAATACTGTTTAATATTTAATAATAAAGTGTAAAAGCTCTACTTACTCTACTAATACTGTTTAATATTTAATAATAAAGTGTAAAAGCTCTACTTACTCTATTAATACTGTTTAATATTTAATAATAAAGTGTAAAAGCTCTACTTACTCTATGAATACTGTTTAATATTTAATAATAAAGTGTAAAAGCTCTACTTACTCTATTAATACTGATTAAAATTTACATAATAAAGTGTAAAAGCTCTACTTACTCTATTAATACTGATTAATATTTAATAATAAAGTGTAAAAGCTCTACTTACTCTATTAATACTGATTAATATTTAATAATAAAGTGTAAAAGTACTACTTACTCTATTATACTGTTTAATATTTAATAATAAAGTGTAAAAGCTCTACTTACTCTATTAATACTGTTTAATATTTAATAATAAAGTGTAAAAGCTCTACTTACTCTATGAATACTGTTTAATATTTAATAATAAAGTGTAAAAGCACTACCTACTCTATTAATACTGTTTAATATTTAATAATAAAGTGTAACAGCTCTACTTACTCTATTAATACTGTTTAATATTTAATAATAAAGTGTAAAAGCTCTACTTACTCTATTAATACTGTTTAATATTTAATAATAAAGTGTAAAAGCTCTACTTACTCTATGAATACTGTTTAATATTTAATAATAAAGTGTAAAAGCTCTACTTTATTAATAATGATGAACATTTAATAATAAAGTGTAAAAGTACTACTTACTCTATTAATACTGTTTAATATTTAATAATAAAGTGTAAAAGCTCTATGTACTCTATTAATACTGTTTAATATTTAATAACAAAGTGTAAAAGATCTACTTTATTAATAATGATGAATATTTAATAATAAAGTGTAAAAGTACTACTTACTCTATTAATACTGTTTAATATTTAATAATAAAGTGTAAAAGCTCTACTTACTCTATTAATACTGTTTAATATTTAATAATAAAGTGTAAAAGCTCTACTTACTCTATGAATACTGTTTAATATTTAATAATAAAGTGTAAAAGTTCTACTTTATTAATAATGATGAACATTTAATAATAAAGTGTAAAAGTACTACTTACTCTATTAATACTGTTTAATATTTAATAATAAAGTGTAAAAGCTCTACTTACTCTATTAATACTGTTTAATATTTAATAATAAAGTGTAAAAGCTCTACTTACTCTATTAATACTGATTAATATTTACATAATAAAGTGTAAAAGCTCTACTTACTCTATTAATACTGATTAATATTTAATAATAAAGTGTAAAAGCTCTACTTACTCTATTAATACTGATTAATATTTAATAATAAAGTGTAAAAGTACTACTTACTCTATTAATACTGTTTAATATTTAATAATAAAGTGTAAAAGCTCTACTTACTCTATTAATACTGTTTAATATTTAATAATAAAGTGTAAAAGATCTACTTTATTATTAATGATGAATATTTAATAATAAAGTGTAAAAGTACTACTTACTCTATTAATACTGTTTAATATTTAATAATAAAGTGTAAAAGCTCTACTTACTCTATTAATACTGTTTAATATTTAATAATAAAGTGTAAAAGATCTACTTTATTAATAATGATGAATATTTAATAATAAAGTGTAAAAGTACTACTTACTCTATTAATACTGTTTAATATTTAATAATAAAGTGTAAAAGCTCTACTTACTCTATTAATACTGTTTAATATTTAATAATAAAGTGTAAAAGCTCTACTTACTCTATTAATACTGATTAAAATTTACATAATAAAGTGTAAAAGCTCTACTTACTCTATTAATACTGATTAATATTTAATAATAAAGTGTAAAAGCTCTACTTACTCTATTAATACTGATTAATATTTAATAATAAAGTGTAAAAGTACTACTTACTCTATTAATACTGTTTAATATTTAATAATAAAGTGTAAAAGCTCTATGTACTCTATTAATACTGTTTAATATTTAATAACAAAGTGTAAAAGATCTACTTTATTAATAATGATGAATATTTAATAATAAAGTGTAAAAGTACTACTTACTCTATTAATACTGTTTAATATTTAATAATAAAGTGTAAAAGCTCTACTTACTCTATTAATACTGTTTAATATTTAATAATAAAGTGTAAAAGCTCTACTTACTCTATGAATACTGTTTAATATTTAATAATAAAGTGTAAAAGTTCTACTTTATTAATAATGATGAACATTTAATAATAAAGTGTAAAAGTACTACTTACTCTATTAATACTGTTTAATATTTAATAATAAAGTGTAAAAGCTCTACTTACTCTATTAATACTGTTTAATATTTAATAATAAAGTGTAAAAGCTCTACTTACTCTATTAATACTGATTAATATTTACATAATAAAGTGTAAAAGCTCTACTTACTCTATTAATACTGATTAATATTTAATAATAAAGTGTAAAAGCTCTACTTACTCTATTAATACTGATTAATATTTAATAATAAAGTGTAAAAGTACTACTTACTCTATTAATACTGTTTAATATTTAATAATAAAGTGTAAAAGCTCTACTTACTCTATTAATACTGTTTAATATTTAATAATAAAGTGTAAAAGATCTACTTTATTATTAATGATGAATATTTAATAATAAAGTGTAAAAGTACTACTTACTCTATTAATACTGTTTAATATTTAATAATAAAGTGTAAAAGCTCTACTTACTCTATTAATACTGTTTAATATTTAATAATAAAGTGTAAAAGATCTACTTTATTAATAATGATGAATATTTAATAATAAAGTGTAAAAGTACTACTTACTCTATTAATACTGTTTAATATTTAATAATAAAGTGTAAAAGCTCTACTTACTCTATTAATACTGATTAATATTTAATAATAAAGTGTAAAAGCTCTACTTACTCTATGAATACTGTTTAATATTTAATAATAAAGTGTAAAAGCTCTACTTTATTAATAATGATGAACATTTAATAATAAAGTGTAAAAGTACCACTTACTCTATGAATACTGTTTAATATTTAATAATAAAGTGTAAAAGCACTACCTACTCTATTAATACTGTTTAATATTTAATAATAAAGTGTAACAGCTCTACTTACTCTATTAATACTGTTTAATATTTAATAATAAAGTGTAAAAGCTCTACTTACTCTATTAATACTGTTTAATATTTAATAATAAAGTGTAAAAGCTCTACTTACTCTATGAATACTGTTTAATATTTAATAATAAAGTGTAAAAGCTCTACTTTATTAATAATGATGAACATTTAATAATAAAGTGTAAAAGTACTACTTACTCTATTAATACTGTTTAATATTTAATAATAAAGTGTAAAAGCTCTACTTACTCTATTAATACTGTTTAATATTTAATAATAAAGTGTAAAAGCTCTACTTACTCTATTAATACTGATTAAAATTTACATAATAAAGTGTAAAAGCTCTACTTACTCTATTAATACTGATTAATATTTAATAATAAAGTGTAAAAGCTCTACTTACTCTATTAATACTGATTAATATTTAATAATAAAGTGTAAAAGTACTACTTACTCTATTAATACTGTTTAATATTTAATAATAAAGTGTAAAAGCTCTACTTACTCTATTAATACTGTTTAATATTTAATAATAAAGTGTAAAAGATCTACTTTATTATTAATGATGAATATTTAATAATAAAGTGTAAAAGTACTACTTACTCTATTAATACTGTTTAATATTTAATAATAAAGTGTAAAAGCTCTATGTACTCTATTAATACTGTTTAATATTTAATAACAAAGTGTAAAAGATCTACTTTATTAATAATGATGAATATTTAATAATAAAGTGTAAAAGTACTACTTACTCTATTAATACTGTTTAATATTTAATAATAAAGTGTAAAAGCTCTACTTACTCTATTAATACTGTTTAATATTTAATAATAAAGTGTAAAAGCTCTACTTACTCTATGAATACTGTTTAATATTTAATAATAAAGTGTAAAAGTTCTACTTTATTAATAATGATGAACATTTAATAATAAAGTGTAAAAGTACTACTTACTCTATTAATACTGTTTAATATTTAATAATAAAGTGTAAAAGCTCTACTTACTCTATTAATACTGTTTAATATTTAATAATAAAGTGTAAAAGCTCTACTTACTCTATTAATACTGATTAATATTTACATAATAAAGTGTAAAAGCTCTACTTACTCTATTAATACTGATTAATATTTAATAATAAAGTGTAAAAGCTCTACTTACTCTATTAATACTGATTAATATTTAATAATAAAGTGTAAAAGTACTACTTACTCTATTAATACTGTTTAATATTTAATAATAAAGTGTAAAAGCTCTACTTACTCTATTAATACTGTTTAATATTTAATAATAAAGTGTAAAAGATCTACTTTATTATTAATGATGAATATTTAATAATAAAGTGTAAAAGTACTACTTACTCTATTAATACTGTTTAATATTTAATAATAAAGTGTAAAAGCTCTACTTACTCTATTAATACTGTTTAATATTTAATAATAAAGTGTAAAAGATCTACTTTATTAATAATGATGAATATTTAATAATAAAGTGTAAAAGTACTACTTACTCTATTAATACTGTTTAATATTTAATAATAAAGTGTAAAAGCTCTACTTACTCTATTAATACTGTTTAATATTTAATAATAAAGTGTAAAAGCTCTACTTACTCTATTAATACTGATTAAAATTTACATAATAAAGTGTAAAAGCTCTACTTACTCTATTAATACTGATTAATATTTAATAATAAAGTGTAAAAGTACTACTTACTCTATTAATACTGTTTAATATTTAATAATAAAGTGTAAAAGCTCTACTTTATTAATAATGATGAACATTTAATAATAAAGTGTAAAAGTACCACTTACTCTATTAATACTGTTTAATATTTAATAATAAAGTGTAAAAGCTCTACTTACTCTATTAATACTGTTTAATATTTAATAATAAAGTGTAAATGCTCTACTTACTCTATCAATACTGATTAATATTTACATAATAAAGTGTAAAAGCTCTACTTACTCTATTAATACTGATTAATATTTACATAATAAAGTGTAAAAGCTCTACTTACTCTATTAATACTGATTAATATTTACATAATAAAGTGTAAAAGCTCTACTTACTCTATTAATACTGATTAATATTTAATAATAAAGTGTAAAAGCTCTACTTACTCTATTAATACTGATTAATATTTAATAATAAAGTGTAAAAGTACTACTTACTCTATTAATACTGTTTAATATTTAATAATAAAGTGTAAAAGCTCTACTTACTCTATTAATACTGTTTAATATTTAATAATAAAGTGTAAAAGCTCTACTTACTCTATTAATACTGATTAATATTTAATAATAAAGTGTAAAAGTACTACTTACTCTATTAATACTGTTTAATATTTAATAATAAAGTGTAAAAGCTCTACTTACTCTATTAATACTGTTTAATATTTAATAATAAATTGTAAAAGATCTACTTTATTAATAATGATGAATATTTAATAATAAAGTGTAAAAGTACTACTTACTCTATTAATACTGTTTAATATTTAATAATAAAGTGTAAAAGCTCTACTTACTCTACTAATACTGTTTAATATTTAATAATAAAGTGTAAAAGCTCTACTTACTCTATTAATACTGTTTAATATTTAATAATAAAGTGTAAAAGCTCTACTTACTCTATGAATACTGTTTAATATTTAATAATAAAGTGTAAAAGCTCTACTTACTCTATTAATACTGATTAAAATTTACATAATAAAGTGTAAAAGCTCTACTTACTCTATTAATACTGATTAATATTTAATAATAAAGTGTAAAAGCTCTACTTACTCTATTAATACTGATTAATATTTAATAATAAAGTGTAAAAGTACTACTTACTCTATTATACTGTTTAATATTTAATAATAAAGTGTAAAAGCTCTACTTACTCTATTAATACTGTTTAATATTTAATAATAAAGTGTAAAAGCTCTACTTACTCTATGAATACTGTTTAATATTTAATAATAAAGTGTAAAAGCACTACCTACTCTATTAATACTGTTTAATATTTAATAATAAAGTGTAACAGCTCTACTTACTCTATTAATACTGTTTAATATTTAATAATAAAGTGTAAAAGCTCTACTTACTCTATTAATACTGTTTAATATTTAATAATAAAGTGTAAAAGCTCTACTTACTCTATGAATACTGTTTAATATTTAATAATAAATTGTAAAAGCTCTACTTTATTAATAATGATGAACATTTAATAATAAAGTGTAAAAGTACTACTTACTCTATTAATACTGTTTAATATTTAATAATAAAGTGTAAAAGCTCTACTTACTCTATTAATACTGTTTAATATTTAATAATAAAGTGTAAAAGCTCTACTTACTCTATTAATACTGATTAAAATTTACATAATAAAGTGTAAAAGCTCTACTTACTCTATTAATACTGATTAATATTTAATAATAAAGTGTAAAAGCTCTACTTACTCTATTAATACTGATTAATATTTAATAATAAAGTGTAAAAGTACTACTTACTCTATTAATACTGTTTAATATTTAATAATAAAGTGTAAAAGCTCTACTTACTCTATTAATACTGTTTAATATTTAATAATAAAGTGTAAAAGATCTACTTTATTATTAATGATGAATATTTAATAATAAAGTGTAAAAGTACTACTTACTCTATTAATACTGTTTAATATTTAATAATAAAGTGTAAAAGCTCTATGTACTCTATTAATACTGTTTAATATTTAATAACAAAGTGTAAAAGATCTACTTTATTAATAATGATGAATATTTAATAATAAAGTGTAAAAGTACTACTTACTCTATTAATACTGTTTAATATTTAATAATAAAGTGTAAAAGCTCTACTTACTCTATTAATACTGTTTAATATTTAATAATAAAGTGTAAAAGCTCTACTTACTCTATGAATACTGTTTAATATTTAATAATAAAGTGTAAAAGTTCTACTTTATTAATAATGATGAACATTTAATAATAAAGTGTAAAAGTACTACTTACTCTATTAATACTGTTTAATATTTAATAATAAAGTGTAAAAGCTCTACTTACTCTATTAATACTGTTTAATATTTAATAATAAAGTGTAAAAGCTCTACTTACTCTATTAATACTGATTAATATTTACATAATAAAGTGTAAAAGCTCTACTTACTCTATTAATACTGATTAATATTTAATAATAAAGTGTAAAAGCTCTACTTACTCTATTAATACTGATTAATATTTAATAATAAAGTGTAAAAGTACTACTTACTCTATTAATACTGTTTAATATTTAATAATAAAGTGTAAAAGCTCTACTTACTCTATTAATACTGTTTAATATTTAATAATAAAGTGTAAAAGATCTACTTTATTATTAATGATGAATATTTAATAATAAAGTGTAAAAGTACTACTTACTCTATTAATACTGTTTAATATTTAATAATAAAGTGTAAAAGCTCTACTTACTCTATTAATACTGTTTAATATTTAATAATAAAGTGTAAAAGATCTACTTTATTAATAATGATGAATATTTAATAATAAAGTGTAAAAGTACTACTTACTCTATTAATACTGTTTAATATTTAATAATAAAGTGTAAAAGCTCTACTTACTCTATTAATACTGTTTAATATTTAATAATAAAGTGTAAAAGCTCTACTTACTCTATTAATACTGATTAAAATTTACATAATAAAGTGTAAAAGCTCTACTTACTCTATTAATACTGATTAATATTTAATAATAAAGTGTAAAAGCTCTACTTACTCTATTAATACTGATTAATATTTAATAATAAAGTGTAAAAGTACTACTTACTCTATTAATACTGTTTAATATTTAATAATAAAGTGTAAAAGCTCTATGTACTCTATTAATACTGTTTAATATTTAATAACAAAGTGTAAAAGATCTACTTTATTAATAATGATGAATATTTAATAATAAAGTGTAAAAGTACTACTTACTCTATTAATACTGTTTAATATTTAATAATAAAGTGTAAAAGCTCTACTTACTCTATTAATACTGTTTAATATTTAATAATAAAGTGTAAAAGCTCTACTTACTCTATGAATACTGTTTAATATTTAATAATAAAGTGTAAAAGTTCTACTTTATTAATAATGATGAACATTTAATAATAAAGTGTAAAAGTACTACTTACTCTATTAATACTGTTTAATATTTAATAATAAAGTGTAAAAGCTCTACTTACTCTATTAATACTGTTTAATATTTAATAATAAAGTGTAAAAGCTCTACTTACTCTATTAATACTGATTAATATTTACATAATAAAGTGTAAAAGCTCTACTTACTCTATTAATACTGATTAATATTTAATAATAAAGTGTAAAAGCTCTACTTACTCTATTAATACTGATTAATATTTAATAATAAAGTGTAAAAGTACTACTTACTCTATTAATACTGTTTAATATTTAATAATAAAGTGTAAAAGCTCTACTTACTCTATTAATACTGTTTAATATTTAATAATAAAGTGTAAAAGATCTACTTTATTATTAATGATGAATATTTAATAATAAAGTGTAAAAGTACTACTTACTCTATTAATACTGTTTAATATTTAATAATAAAGTGTAAAAGCTCTACTTACTCTATTAATACTGTTTAATATTTAATAATAAAGTGTAAAAGATCTACTTTATTAATAATGATGAATATTTAATAATAAAGTGTAAAAGTACTACTTACTCTATTAATACTGTTTAATATTTAATAATAAAGTGTAAAAGCTCTACTTACTCTATTAATACTGATTAATATTTAATAATAAAGTGTAAAAGCTCTACTTACTCTATGAATACTGTTTAATATTTAATAATAAAGTGTAAAAGCTCTACTTTATTAATAATGATGAACATTTAATAATAAAGTGTAAAAGTACCACTTACTCTATGAATACTGTTTAATATTTAATAATAAAGTGTAAAAGCACTACCTACTCTATTAATACTGTTTAATATTTAATAATAAAGTGTAACAACTCTACTTACTCTATTAATACTGTTTAATATTTAATAATAAAGTGTAAAAGCTCTACTTACTCTATTAATACTGTTTAATATTTAATAATAAAGTGTAAAAGCTCTACTTACTCTATGAATACTGTTTAATATTTAATAATAAAGTGTAAAAGCTCTACTTTATTAATAATGATGAACATTTAATAATAAAGTGTAAAAGTACTACTTACTCTATTAATACTGTTTAATATTTAATAATAAAGTGTAAAAGCTCTACTTACTCTATTAATACTGTTTAATATTTAATAATAAAGTGTAAAAGCTCTACTTACTCTATTAATACTGATTAAAATTTACATAATAAAGTGTAAAAGCTCTACTTACTCTATTAATACTGATTAATATTTAATAATAAAGTGTAAAAGCTCTACTTACTCTATTAATACTGATTAATATTTAATAATAAAGTGTAAAAGTACTACTTACTCTATTAATACTGTTTAATATTTAATAATAAAGTGTAAAAGCTCTACTTACTCTATTAATACTGTTTAATATTTAATAATAAAGTGTAAAAGATCTACTTTATTATTAATGATGAATATTTAATAATAAAGTGTAAAAGTACTACTTACTCTATTAATACTGTTTAATATTTAATAATGAAGTGTAAAAGCTCTATGTACTCTATTAATACTGTTTAATATTTAATAACAAAGTGTAAAAGATCTACTTTATTAATAATGATGAATATTTAATAATAAAGTGTAAAAGTACTACTTACTCTATTAATACTGTTTAATATTTAATAATAAAGTGTAAAAGCTCTACTTACTCTATTAATACTGTTTAATATTTAATAATAAAGTGTAAAAGCTCTACTTACTCTATGAATACTGTTTAATATTTAATAATAAAGTGTAAAAGTTCTACTTTATTAATAATGATGAACATTTAATAATAAAGTGTAAAAGTACTACTTACTCTATTAATACTGTTTAATATTTAATAATAAAGTGTAAAAGCTCTACTTACTCTATTAATACTGTTTAATATTTAATAATAAAGTGTAAAAGCTCTACTTACTCTATTAATACTGATTAATATTTACATAATAAAGTGTAAAAGCTCTACTTACTCTATTAATACTGATTAATATTTAATAATAAAGTGTAAAAGCTCTACTTACTCTATTAATACTGATTAATATTTAATAATAAAGTGTAAAAGTACTACTTACTCTATTAATACTGTTTAATATTTAATAATAAAGTGTAAAAGCTCTACTTACTCTATTAATACTGTTTAATATTTAATAATAAAGTGTAAAAGATCTACTTTATTATTAATGATGAATATTTAATAATAAAGTGTAAAAGTACTACTTACTCTATTAATACTGTTTAATATTTAATAATAAAGTGTAAAAGCTCTACTTACTCTATTAATACTGTTTAATATTTAATAATAAAGTGTAAAAGATCTACTTTATTAATAATGATGAATATTTAATAATAAAGTGTAAAAGTACTACTTACTCTATTAATACTGTTTAATATTTAATAATAAAGTGTAAAAGCTCTACTTACTCTATTAATACTGTTTAATATTTAATAATAAAGTGTAAAAGCTCTACTTACTCTATTAATACTGATTAAAATTTACATAATAAAGTGTAAAAGCTCTACTTACTCTATTAATACTGATTAATATTTAATAATAAAGTGTAAAAGCTCTACTTACTCTATTAATACTGATTAATATTTAATAATAAAGTGTAAAAGTACTACTTACTCTATTAATACTGTTTAATATTTAATAATAAAGTGTAAAAGCTCTACTTACTCTATTAATACTGTTTAATATTTAATAATAAAGTGTAAAAGATCTACTTTATTATTAATGATGAATATTTAATAATAAAGTGTAAAAGTACTACTTACTCTATTAATACTGTTTAATATTTAATAATAAAGTGTAAAAGCTCTATGTACTCTATTAATACTGTTTAATATTTAATAACAAAGTGTAAAAGATCTACTTTATTAATAATGATGAATATTTAATAATAAAGTGTAAAAGTACTACTTACTCTATTAATACTGTTTAATATTTAATAATAAAGTGTAAAAGCTCTACTTACTCTATTAATACTGTTTAATATTTAATAATAAAGTGTAAAAGCTCTACTTACTCTATGAATACTGTTTAATATTTAATAATAAAGTGTAAAAGTTCTACTTTATTAATAATGATGAACATTTAATAATAAAGTGTAAAAGTACTACTTACTCTATTAATACTGTTTAATATTTAATAATAAAGTGTAAAAGCTCTACTTACTCTATTAATACTGTTTAATATTTAATAATAAAGTGTAAAAGCTCTACTTACTCTATGAATACTGTTTAATATTTAATAATAAAGTGTAAAAGTTCTACTTTATTAATAATGATGAACATTTAATAATAAAGTGTAAAAGTACTACTTACTCTATTAATACTGTTTAATATTTAATAATAAAGTGTAAAAGCTCTACTTACTCTATTAATACTGTTTAATATTTAATAATAAAGTGTAAAAGCTCTACTTACTCTATTAATACTGATTAATATTTACATAATAAAGTGTAAAAGCTCTACTTACTCTATTAATACTGATTAATATTTAATAATAAAGTGTAAAAGCTCTACTTACTCTATTAATACTGATTAATATTTAATAATAAAGTGTAAAAGTACTACTTACTCTATTAATACTGTTTAATATTTAATAATAAAGTGTAAAAGCTCTACTTACTCTATTAATACTGTTTAATATTTAATAATAAAGTGTAAAAGATCTACTTTATTATTAATGATGAATATTTAATAATAAAGTGTAAAAGTACTACTTACTCTATTAATACTGTTTAATATTTAATAATAAAGTGTAAAAGCTCTACTTACTCTATTAATACTGTTTAATATTTAATAATAAAGTGTAAAAGATCTACTTTATTAATAATGATGAATATTTAATAATAAAGTGTAAAAGTACTACTTACTCTATTAATACTGTTTAATATTTAATAATAAAGTGTAAAAGCTCTACTTACTCTATTAATACTGATTAATATTTAATAATAAAGTGTAAAAGCTCTACTTACTCTATGAATACTGTTTAATATTTAATAATAAAGTGTAAAAGCTCTACTTTATTAATAATGATGAACATTTAATAATAAAGTGTAAAAGTACCACTTACTCTATGAATACTGTTTAATATTTAATAATAAAGTGTAAAAGCACTACCTACTCTATTAATACTGTTTAATATTTAATAATAAAGTGTAACAACTCTACTTACTCTATTAATACTGTTTAATATTTAATAATAAAGTGTAAAAGCTCTACTTACTCTATTAATACTGTTTAATATTTAATAATAAAGTGTAAAAGCTCTACTTACTCTATGAATACTGTTTAATATTTAATAATAAAGTGTAAAAGCTCTACTTTATTAATAATGATGAACATTTAATAATAAAGTGTAAAAGTACTACTTACTCTATTAATACTGTTTAATATTTAATAATAAAGTGTAAAAGCTCTACTTACTCTATTAATACTGTTTAATATTTAATAATAAAGTGTAAAAGCTCTACTTACTCTATTAATACTGATTAAAATTTACATAATAAAGTGTAAAAGCTCTACTTACTCTATTAATACTGATTAATATTTAATAATAAAGTGTAAAAGCTCTACTTACTCTATTAATACTGATTAATATTTAATAATAAAGTGTAAAAGTACTACTTACTCTATTAATACTGTTTAATATTTAATAATAAAGTGTAAAAGCTCTACTTACTCTATTAATACTGTTTAATATTTAATAATAAAGTGTAAAAGATCTACTTTATTATTAATGATGAATATTTAATAATAAAGTGTAAAAGTACTACTTACTCTATTAATACTGTTTAATATTTAATAATGAAGTGTAAAAGCTCTATGTACTCTATTAATACTGTTTAATATTTAATAACAAAGTGTAAAAGATCTACTTTATTAATAATGATGAATATTTAATAATAAAGTGTAAAAGTACTACTTACTCTATTAATACTGTTTAATATTTAATAATAAAGTGTAAAAGCTCTACTTACTCTATTAATACTGTTTAATATTTAATAATAAAGTGTAAAAGCTCTACTTACTCTATGAATACTGTTTAATATTTAATAATAAAGTGTAAAAGTTCTACTTTATTAATAATGATGAACATTTAATAATAAAGTGTAAAAGTACTACTTACTCTATTAATACTGTTTAATATTTAATAATAAAGTGTAAAAGCTCTACTTACTCTATTAATACTGTTTAATATTTAATAATAAAGTGTAAAAGCTCTACTTACTCTATTAATACTGATTAATATTTACATAATAAAGTGTAAAAGCTCTACTTACTCTATTAATACTGATTAATATTTAATAATAAAGTGTAAAAGCTCTACTTACTCTATTAATACTGATTAATATTTAATAATAAAGTGTAAAAGTACTACTTACTCTATTAATACTGTTTAATATTTAATAATAAAGTGTAAAAGCTCTACTTACTCTATTAATACTGTTTAATATTTAATAATAAAGTGTAAAAGATCTACTTTATTATTAATGATGAATATTTAATAATAAAGTGTAAAAGTACTACTTACTCTATTAATACTGTTTAATATTTAATAATAAAGTGTAAAAGCTCTACTTACTCTATTAATACTGTTTAATATTTAATAATAAAGTGTAAAAGATCTACTTTATTAATAATGATGAATATTTAATAATAAAGTGTAAAAGTACTACTTACTCTATTAATACTGTTTAATATTTAATAATAAAGTGTAAAAGCTCTACTTACTCTATTAATACTGTTTAATATTTAATAATAAAGTGTAAAAGCTCTACTTACTCTATTAATACTGATTAAAATTTACATAATAAAGTGTAAAAGCTCTACTTACTCTATTAATACTGATTAATATTTAATAATAAAGTGTAAAAGCTCTACTTACTCTATTAATACTGATTAATATTTAATAATAAAGTGTAAAAGTACTACTTACTCTATTAATACTGTTTAATATTTAATAATAAAGTGTAAAAGCTCTACTTACTCTATTAATACTGTTTAATATTTAATAATAAAGTGTAAAAGATCTACTTTATTATTAATGATGAATATTTAATAATAAAGTGTAAAAGTACTACTTACTCTATTAATACTGTTTAATATTTAATAATAAAGTGTAAAAGCTCTATGTACTCTATTAATACTGTTTAATATTTAATAACAAAGTGTAAAAGATCTACTTTATTAATAATGATGAATATTTAATAATAAAGTGTAAAAGTACTACTTACTCTATTAATACTGTTTAATATTTAATAATAAAGTGTAAAAGCTCTACTTACTCTATTAATACTGTTTAATATTTAATAATAAAGTGTAAAAGCTCTACTTACTCTATGAATACTGTTTAATATTTAATAATAAAGTGTAAAAGTTCTACTTTATTAATAATGATGAACATTTAATAATAAAGTGTAAAAGTACTACTTACTCTATTAATACTGTTTAATATTTAATAATAAAGTGTAAAAGCTCTACTTACTCTATTAATACTGTTTAATATTTAATAATAAAGTGTAAAAGCTCTACTTACTCTATTAATACTGATTAATATTTACATAATAAAGTGTAAAAGCTCTACTTACTCTATTAATACTGATTAATATTTAATAATAAAGTGTAAAAGCTCTACTTACTCTATTAATACTGATTAATATTTAATAATAAAGTGTAAAAGTACTACTTACTCTATTAATACTGTTTAATATTTAATAATAAAGTGTAAAAGCTCTACTTACTCTATTAATACTGTTTAATATTTAATAATAAAGTGTAAAAGATCTACTTTATTATTAATGATGAATATTTAATAATAAAGTGTAAAAGTACTACTTACTCTATTAATACTGTTTAATATTTAATAATAAAGTGTAAAAGCTCTACTTACTCTATTAATACTGTTTAATATTTAATAATAAAGTGTAAAAGATCTACTTTATTAATAATGATGAATATTTAATAATAAAGTGTAAAAGTACTACTTACTCTATTAATACTGTTTAATATTTAATAATAAAGTGTAAAAGCTCTACTTACTCTATTAATACTGATTAATATTTAATAATAAAGTGTAAAAGCTCTACTTACTCTATGAATACTGTTTAATATTTAATAATAAAGTGTAAAAGCTCTACTTTATTAATAATGATGAACATTTAATAATAAAGTGTAAAAGTACTACTTACTCTATTAATACTGTTTAATATTTAATAATAAAGTGTAAAAGCTCTACTTACTCTATTAATACTGATTAATATTTACATAATAAAATGTTTTAAGTTCTGTCAGGCTCTTGTGTTGTGTGGATTTTATGAAAAACCTATGGCATGTTTGAAAAAGTAAGGTTTGCAAAATTACCATTTTGGTTTAGTATGAGCTAATAAATCATTAGCACAAAAAGTTAAGCCTCATGGTGTAGGACATATACACTAATAAAAACAAGGCGATCACATTAATAACTAAATAGCCCCTGTAACTGAATATACAATTACAGTAGTCTAAAGATGTATGTATCTAAAATATATTTAGAAGCACTAATCACCTGATTAAGAGCATCACACTCCAAGCCCTATATGGGGTTTAATGGACTTATAGTTTTCATTAGCTGTTGTATCTTCAGCTCGGTGTATAAAACTACCTTCATGATAAAAATGTTGTCTGCAGAGTTGACTCCCCAGCAGCTGTGCGGACCACAGCTGTAGTACTTCAGCTTTCCTGGGATATTGATCCAGGAAGAACCTAATCCCCCATTAAGGCAGAAGACATCATCATTCATGTTGACCCCTGCTGGGGAGCGCATTCCTCCTGCGTCGACTTGTTTCAGCAGACCTTGGAAGCAAAGACAGACAAAGATTAAGCACAGGGTAGTAGCAGATTATTATTGTTGCCTTGTTGTTGTATCCCAGACTAATTAGCTCCAGTTTTCAGGGAGTATAAAGACTGGATGATGGAAAAAGATCATGTGGTCTCATGAGTCCAGGCTGACCCTATTCCAGAGTGATGGGAGCGTCATGATAAGAAGCTAAGTGATGCTCAAATCATGCAAAGTGTCCACTGTACAAGTCTCTGTGGGCAGTGTTATGATCTGGGGGCTTCAGTTGGTTAAGCCAAAGCTCTGCACCATCATGTGGCAATAAGGTGAAGTCAGCTGACCATCTCAATGTACCGAATGAACAGGTTATCCCAGATTATGACTGTGAAAAAGTGCTTCAGGAAGCATGAGGAGTTCACCCATGGACTAGCCAACACAGAGTCCTGATAATCGCAAGCTTTTGCTGGAAAATACACTTTAGAGTGTTTCTCACAGCACAATTAGCAGAGTTTAACATACTGGATGAAAATGTACAGTATAAAATGTGCCATAGCTTTTGCACAAGTAATATTTTAAATATATGTTAAATTCATAAACAGTAACTGTGTGAAGAAATGAGAACACAACTACAAATATTACATTAATACTGTCAAATTAAAACAAAGACCATCTCACCACTAACAATACTCCAATCTCCTCTCACAAGTTTGTAGATGTGGTTGTCCGCGTTGACTCCCCAGACACCAGCGGGACCCACACTGACATGTTTCAGAGATCCTGGAACCTTGACCCAGCCGGTGCTGTACAGAGTGAAGATCTCATCTTTTGAGCTGACTCCAAACACTTGGCCGTTCCCAACGTCAATCTGCTTCAAGCTGCCTGGAACCAGTCTGCACTCTAGAGCTGTTAGGATTGTAGTGGTACACCATGAGACACTACACCTGAGTGCACTGTTCACTTTATAATACTGTTCTAGATCATAATTAGATCATAGCCTGTTCATTACCAGGTGTTTCACTTCAACTGACCCTGTGTCTAAGAAGAGGAATCAAGAAGAACTACTCCTATCATTAGTTCACTACTAGCCACGGAGTAATTACCTAGTAGAGGTGTTCATGCAGTACTATTCATTAATTCCTCAGTACTTACCTGTTAACTAAGTATTGTAAAGTGTTCCACACACTCATACTCACCCAGACAGGCAATCCAGAAATTGAGGAGAATGAAGAAGATTACTGTTCTCTCCATGGCCTTCAGTTAGTATCAGCATTCACCCCAGTAAAAACCTCACTGGCCTGGTGGGTATATATACTCAGTCCAGCTTGACTCTGAATCGACAGGGTAAACAGAGGGTGAAGGATCTCAGGGTGTTTGAGGTTAATGTGGTTTATTTAAGGCGAGGCAAGTTTATTTATTTAGTGTCTAAACACACTGCAGTCATTCAGTGTAATATAATAATACTAACTAACCAGTTCCTAAAGATCTGAGAGTTCTGCTTGGCTCAAATCGCTGCAACATATCAGATAAATACATCGGTCCTACACTATTCATATGTATATATATATATATATATATATATATATATATATATATATATATATATATATATATATATATATATATATATATATATATTGCTGATGAAGTATTTTAATACTGAATAAATCACCAAAACCAAGTGCTCTATGAATAAAAATTTATTTTTTTGTTTCTGCCGAGTTTCTCGCCAGTGGGAGAACTACAAACCCATATCAGCCTACTCTCATTTAATCTCTGACACTTTCTCGTTTGATAATTCCAAAGTCCGCGCCATCCGTGACCCGCTTTACCGGAATCATGCAGCACTCATGTAATCTCCGGGAACTCAGAGCTTGTCTTGCCAAATGGTCTTCTGACCCCAGCAGAGAGCAATTGTATATACCAGATGGTCTTCTGACCCCTGCAGAGCATGGGGTTGTAAGACCACTACAATTTAGATCACAAAATATTTTCACAAAAGCATCCAAAATTCATATATACCACAAACAATAAACATGCAATGTTGTTTGAAAACAACAAAACAGTTGCAATAAAAAATCATTCATGTATAAAACTTCCACCACCATGGTATAGAACCTTAAAGTCTGTTGTGTAAGGATTTAAGAACGAGGTGATGAACTTCCATCTTTTACTTCTAGTGACTCTGGCAGCTGCATTTTGAATCAACTGGAGCTGTTTGATTGGTTTTTGGGAGTCCAGGTAAAGGGCCATTACGATGATCAACCCTGCTAGAAATAAGGTTTGAGTTTCTCCAGGTCTGGTTTAGTCAGATAATCTCACATCTTGTTGATGTCCTTAACTGATTAGTACACCAAGGTTACAAGCTAGCTCTTTCAGTTTTAGGGCTTTCGAGTCCAGATAGGCAGCTAGCCTGAGTCTCTCATTGTTGATCTCTTTTTTTATCTTTATTCAACTGCAGAAAGTGTTCTCCCCTCCACTGATGACCTAAGAGAGCAAGGGGACCATGGTGGTCTGGGGAGAGGGACAAGTAAATCTGATATCATTTGCATAACTTTGGTAAAATATCTCAGAGAATCTGGTCAAAAGGAAGTGCGTACAGATTAAATGAGAGCAGCCCAAGAATCAAGCCTTGGGGCTCACCACTCGTCACTGGCAGGAGTTGAACTGTAGTAGCATTACTCCATGGAGTTTTCTGATTGCATGACATAGGTTTAACTCTAACTGGTCCAATCTCATTCATATCACACAATTTTTGAGTTGAAGCTATCTATCAACAGAGTATCAACCGGATAAGTTTGTATGATGCAGAGCACACTTTGCACATTGTGTTGCTGTGCTGTAATTTTAATTGAAGCAAACATTTCTGGACTTGATGTCCAGTGAGGTCCACATTTCAAAGAAAACGCCAAAGTCCCATTGTCTGCAAACACTGGAATGGGGACCATTGATCAGCAAACAGTTAATTCAGCCTGTCCTCGATGTAAAAGCAAAACTCTGCACACATAACACAGAAGAATTTGGTCCTGGCTCAAGAACTTCAATCTGAAATGTACTTGACATGGTTTACACCAGCAAAACGTTGATATCTCTCCTCACGTTGAGTTCTGAATTATTCACCAAGTGGCAAGGGCTGCTCAAGATCACACACCATTTCAATCTCCTAAAACAAACCTGTGTGCAAACACGTGATAAAATAATTCTTAACTTAAAACTTCCCTGGGCGCCATGGATAGGGCTGCCCACCACTCTGGGCATGTGTGCTCCCCTAGCGTGTGTGTTCACTAGTGTGTGTGTGTGTGTATATGTGGGTGTTTCACTGCCCCTAGTGTGTGTTCACTAGTGTGTGTTTCACTGCTCCCTAGTGTGTGTGTGTATATGTGGGTGTTTCACTGCCCCCTAGTGTGTATGTTTACTAGTGTGTGTGTATATTTGGGTGTTTCACTGCCCCCTAGTGTGTATGTTCACTAGTGTGTGTATATGTGGGTGTTTCACTGCCCACTAGTGTGTGTGTATATATATGTGGGTGTTTCACTGCCCCCTAGTGTGTATGTTCACTAGTGTGTGTCAGTATGTGGGTGTTTCACTGACCCCTAGTGTGTATGTTCACTATTGTGTGTGTATATGTGGGTGTTTCACTGCCCCCTAGTGTGTATGTTCACTAGTGTGTGTATATGTGGGTGTTTCACTGCCCACTAGTGTGTGTGTGTATATATATGTGAGTGTTTCACTGCCCCCTAGTGTGTATGTTCCTGAGTGTGTGTGTATATGTGGGTGTTTCACTGCCCCCTAGTGTGTACGTTCATTAGTGTGTGTATATGTGGGTGTTTCACTGCCCCTAGTGTGTGTATATGTGGGTGTTTCACTGACCCCTAGTGTGTGTGTTCACTAGTGTGTGTGTATATGTGGGTGTTTCACTGCCCCCTAGTGTGTTTGTTCACTAGTGTGTGTATATGTGGGTGTTTCACTGCCCCTAGTGTGTGTAAATGTGCGTGTTTCACTGACCACTAGTGTGTATGTTCACTAGTGTGTGTATATGTGTATTTCACTGCCCACTAGTGTGTGTGTGTGTGTGTATATATATGTGGGTGTTTCCCTGCCCCTAGTGTGTATGTTCACTAGTGTGTGTGTATATGTGGGTGTTTCACTGCCCCTTAGTGTGTGTTCACTAGTGTGTTTGTATATGTGGGTGTTTCACTGCCCCTAGTGTGTATGTTCACTAGTGTGTGTCAGCATGTGGGTGTTTCACTGACCCCTAATGTGTATGTTCACTAGTGTGTGTGTATATGTGGGTGTTTCACTGACCACTAGTGTGTATGTTCACTAGTGTGTGTGTATATGTGGGTGTTTCACTGTCTCCTAGTGTGTATGTTCACTAGTGTGTTTATATGTGGGTGTTTCACTGCCCACTAGTGTGTATGTTCACTAGTGTGTTTATATGTGGGTGTTTCACTGACCCCTAATGTGTATGTTCACTAGTGTGTGTGTATATGTGGGTATTTCACTGACCCCTAATGTGTATGTTCACTAGTGTGTTTATATGTGGGTGTTTCACTGACCCCTAATGTGTATGTTCACTTGTGTGTTCATATGTGGGTGTTTCACTGACTCCTAGTGTGTATGTTCACTAGTGTGTGAGTATATGTGGGTGTTTCACTGCCCCCTAGTGTGTATGTTCACTAGTGTGTTTGTATATGTGGGTGTTTCACTGCCCCCTAGTGTGTATGTTCACTAGTGTGTTTATATGTGGGTGTTTCACTGCCCACTACTGTGTATGTTCACTAGTGTGTGTGTATATGTCGATGTTTCACTGCCCCCTAGTGTGTATGTTCACTAGTGTGTTTATATGTGGGTGTTTCACTGACCCCTAGTGTGTATGGTCACTAGTGTGTGTATATATGTGGGTGTTTCACTGCCCACTAGTGTGTATGTTCCCTAGTGTGTGTGCATATGTGGGTGTTTCACTGCCCCCTAGTGTGTATGTTCACTAGTGTGTTTATATGTGGGTGTTTCACTGCCCACTAGTGTGTATGTTCACTAGTGTGTGTATATATGGGTGTTTCACTGCCCACTAGTGTGTATGTTCACTAGTGTGTGTGTATATGTGGGTGTTTCACTGCCCCTAGTGTGTATGTTCACTAGTGTGTGTGTATATGTGGGTGTTTCACTGCCCCCTAGTGTGTATGTTCACTAGTGTGTGTGTATATGTAGGTGTTTCACTGCCCCCTAGTGTGTATGTTCACTAGTGTGTGTATATGTGGGTGTTTCACTGCCCACTAGTGTGTATGTTCACTAGTGTGTTTATATGTGGGTGTTTCACTGACCCCTAATGTGTATGTTCACTAGTGTGTGTGTATATGTGGGTGTTTCACTGACCACTAGTGTGTATGTTCACTAGTGTGTATATATATGTGGGTGTTTCACTGCCCCCTAGTGTGTATGTTCACTAGTGTGTGTGTATATGTGGGTGTTTCACTGCCCCCTAGTGTGTATGTTCACTAGTGTGTGTATATGTGGGTGTTTCACTGCCCCCTAGTGTGTGTGTGTGTATATATATGTGAGTGTTTCACTGCCCCCTAGTGTGTATGTTCCTGAGTGTGTGTGTATATGTGGGTGTTTCACTGCCCCCTAGTGTGTATGTTCACTAGTGTGTTTATATGTGGGTGTTTCACTGCCCACTAGTGTGTATGTTCACTAGTGTGTTTATATGTGGGTGTTTCACTGACCCCTAATGTGTATGTTCACTAGTGTGTGTGTATATGTGGGTGTTTCACTGACCGCTAATGTGTATGTTCACTAGTGTGTTTATATGTGGGTGTTTCACTGACCCCTAATGTGTATGTTCACTTGTGTGTTTGTATGTGGGTGTTTCTCTGACTCCTAGTGTGTATGTTCACTAGTGTGTGAGTATATGTGGGTGTTTCACTGCCCCCTAGTGTGTATGTTCACTAGTGTGTTTGTATATGTGGGTGTTTCACTGCCCCCTAGTGTGTATGTTCACTAGTGTGTTTATATGTGGGTGTTTCACTGCCCACTACTGTGTATGTTCACTAGTGTGTGTGTATATGTGGGTGTTTCACTGCCCCCTAGTGTGTATGTTCACTAGTGTGTTTATATGTGGGTGTTTCACTGACCCCTAGTGTGTATGGTCACTAGTGTGTGTGTATATGTGGGTGTTTCACTGACCACTAGTGTGTATGTTCCCTAGTGTGTGTGCATATGTGGGTGTTTCACTGCCCCCTAGTGTGTATGTTCACTAGTGTTTTTATATGTGGGTGTTTCACTGCCCACTAGTGTGTATGTTCACTAGTGTGTGTATATATGGGTGTTTCACTGCCCACTTGTGTGTATGTTCACTAGTGTGTTTATATGTGGGTGTTTCACTGCCCACTAGTGTGTATGTTCACTAGTGTGTGTGTATATATGTGGGTGTTTCACTACCCCCTAGTGTGTATGTTCACAAGTGTGTTTATATGTGGGTGTTTCACTGACCCCTAATGTGTATGTTCACTAGTGTGTGTGTATATGTGGGTGTTTCACTGACCACTAGTGTGTATGTTCACTAGTGTGTGTGTATATGTGGGTGTTTCACTGTCTCCTAGTGTGTATGTTCACTAGTGTGTTTATATGTGGGTGTTTCACTGCCCACTAGTGTGTATGTTCACTAGTGTGTTTATATGTGGGTGTTTCACAGACCCCTAATGTGTATGTTCACTAGTGTGTGTGTATATGTGGGTGTTTCACTGACCGCTAATGTGTATGTTCACTAGTGTGTTTATATGTGGGTGTTTCACTGACCCCTAATGTGTATGTTCACTTGTGTGTTTGTATGTGGGTGTTTCACTGACTCCTAGTGTGTATGTTCACTAGTGTGTGAGTATATGTGGGTGTTTCACTGCCCCCTAGTGTGTATGTTCACTAGTGTGTTTGTATATGTGGGTGTTTCACTGCCCCCTAGTGTGTATGTTCACTAGTGTGTTTATATGTGGGTGTTTCACTGCCCACTACTGTGTATGTTCACTAGTGTGTGTGTATATGTGGGTGTTTCACTGCCCCCTAGTGTGTATGTTCACTAGTGTGTTTATATGTGGGTGTTTCACTGACCCCTAGTGTGTATGGTCACTAGTGTGTGTATATATGTGGGTGTTTCACTGCCCACTAGTGTGTATGTTCACTAGTGTGTTTATATGTGGGTGTTTCACTGCCCACTAGTGTGTATGTTCACTAGTGTGTTTATATGTGGGTGTTTCACTGCCCACTAGTGTGTATGTTCACTAGTGTGTGTATATATGGGTGTTTCACTGCCCACTTGTGTGTATGTTCACTAGTGTGTTTATATGTGGGTGTTTCACTGCCCACTAGTGTGTATGTTCACTAGTGTGTGTGTATATGTGGGTGTTTCACTGCCCACTAGTGTGTATGTTCACTAGTGTGTGTCAGTATGTGGGTGTTTCACTGACCCCTAGTGTGTATGTTCACTAGTGTGTGTGTATATGTGCGTGAACCAATCACACAACCCCACACCCTGCACTTGAAGCAGACTGGGTTCACAGCTGGGTCCTCTGGAAGATCCCAGATTTTAGTAGGGCCAGAGATCAGTTCTCTGGGTCGTTCCTGAGCTTGAAAACTTGATCAAATGTACCAAACATACAAAGCAAGTGGTCCTGAAAAAAGCTCTAGTGTGAAAAACCTTAGAAGGTGAATCAGAGGTGTAATCACTAGGTTCCATAATTAGCTTAAAGCCAGTGTGAAGATGGGCAGGTGATCAGTACACAGGTGATGCTGAACCCCTGGGCAGTGTGGATTGTGACAGTGCCTTCTTTTACCAGCCTGGACGGCAGCAACGAGGTAATGATGCTGGGCACTAGGGATGGTGGGAATAGAAGTTCCTGAGTTGAGGGTTTTGTGTTGTGGCATCATTTATGTGGCTTTGACCTACATTTAAAGCTCTATATATATCCCAGCATAGACTAGCTTAGATCAGCATTAAATTTACTTTTATGTCTTGTTATATTAATAGCAAAGCCTAACAGGTACAATCGCATCTGGTTAGCCAAGAAGCTAACAAGTTCTGATGAATTTGATTTGGTTCTTAGAAAACTGATAATTAATGATGAACTGCGATGGAGTGTACATTTAATACTTTTCTCCAAGTGAAGAGGCTAGAGAGGAACTTGCAGTGTTCATTCACCACTTTAATCCATTCTGAATGTTGAGCTGAAGAAGAGGAGAGAAAGGTGGAGCCCACATGAAAAGGAAGAGTGTACTCAGAGCAACTAATTCAGCAAGAGAATTCATCAATCTGCTCAACTGATCACTCCAGCTAACTTGTTGCCACATGTTTCCTTCCATCCAAGAGTATTAGCATCATCCACTACTGATTTAGATCATCACTGGAGTTTGGCGGAGTCTTTTATACAGAGCGACTGCGATAATACCTGTTATTGATTTTCAGACTAATTTCATCAACAAAACATGTTAGGTGTTTGCTTCCTAACCTACACATCAAAAAACTGATTTTACATGGGAACGGGAACCCTGTTTAATCACATGGAATCCTTTTGTGCATACAAACTCACAGTTCTGTATCTTCTCCTTAGGCTTGTTGATCAGTGCTCTTCATATATGGTTGTGAATGTATGGCTACTCCTTAATATCCAAATCCCATAAATATACATGGTGCAAAATACAGGCGGTCCAGCAAAGTGGTTCACCGAGTTGGTCCATAGCCAAGTAAGGCCTCTGAAAAGCAATTCTGGAAACTTTTCCAATTGGCGCTAGAGTTAGTTGCAAAAAGTGCATCATTACTAATTTCTCAGCCGGAAGACAGAAGAGGAGATGTTGAGTAAGAACTCAGTTAAAGTGTGGAAGGTTTACCAAACTAGGAAAGAGCATTTCCAGAAAAAGCCATAGAAGCATTAGCACCACTATGGTGAGTGTAGCCAGCCAACATGGGGCCTCCCAAACACAAGCAAGTACTTTGCACTCAGGATTTAATCCCACATGTACCTTCACTGCATTACAGAATTACTGCTAGTAGTTCATTTCTTCTTGGTTGCTGTTGTACCCAAACAGAAACTAGAAAGCTAGCTATTTAACTGTACCTAAGCCGTCACCTCTTGTTCCTGGGTGTTTTGTGGGTCATGTGTTGTTTTGGTCTGTGGTGATCTAAACCATCTGCACCAGAACACAATAGCTGGCCCAGCTTTGTAGATAATACCACACAGTTTGGCTGCATGTAAATGCTAACCCTTCACAGCTAAGGATTTTTTTTACCTATACGGCTTCCCAGGCCAGAAACCTGTGTCATTGAGTAAGATCTTTCTTGGTGTGTTGTTTGGCTATGTAGTGAACTGGACCATTTTCACCAGAATAGAAGGTTCCTAGTTCCTTGAACTATTTCAAACACAGTCAAAACTTAAAAATAACATATAGAAATTAACAAAAAATGAAATGACATTGGCTATAAATTCGTTTAATCAAGGTTAAGATTTATTGCATTGCTCTTAATAGTATTTTAGTTAGTTTTCCATTGATATGTGGAGTATTTGGTTAAATTTGCAAGTTGCAGAGAATCTAAATGCATATATACTGGAAACTTGATTTCTGCCCCCCAGGAAGAAATACTATGAGATGTCTTCACACTTCTTTCATACAATGCAGTCTGTGATGCTGTCATCTCTGCCGATGAGCCACATGTGGCCGAGATCGTAGGAAACATGCTTGACTTTCTGGGGATACTGGACTTGGTGCCACCCAGTGCCAGCAGGGTTACTTACTGAAACGCCATCCCTGCAAAATACCAAACACATTGGTCACGCGAGGTATCTTAATTCCCATGAGATGTACCCACCGCTCCTGCTTTCAGACCTCCACTACACACAATAATACCTGCTCCATAAAAATACCTCTCATAAATATCTCCAACGGAATTGACCCCAAAAACTTTTCCATCATTGGAAACTTCAATCATAGAAAGAGCTCCAGATATCTGCTGCCAGTTTAAAGAGCCACCACAAGAGGTCTGAGTCACGCCCTAAAAAAATACAGACACAGACAAACAAACAAGGCAGAAACGCGTAAATGATATAATATAGTTAGCTAATCATCAAAGTAGCCCCATCAATTTTTAGCTATCACTGAAATTAAATATAAAACCTTCACAAATTAGCTCGAATAGCAGAATGAAGATAGTTGATTGAGAATAAGCCTTTATCAGAATTTCTCAGGATTATCGACCAATTAATATACAGTACTGTGCAAAAGTCACCTGAGATTTACATATTATTATATGTAAGAGGCTATTCCTTCCAGACAGGAAGTTTTTATTTATTCAGTAAACACTTTATTATTAAATATTAAACAGTATTAATAGAGTAAGTAGTGCTTTTACATTTTATTATTAAATTTGAAACAGTATTAATAGAGTAAGTAGAGCTTTTACACTTTATTATTAAATATTAATCAGTATTAATAGAGTAAGTAGAGCTTTTAAACTTTATTATTAAATATTAATCAGTATTAATAGAGCAAGTAGAGCGTCCAGGAGAAATCTGGAACCTAACTTTGTTCTTCAAACTGGAGCTCAAGATCTGATCTACTTCTCTCACAATAACATATTCATGTTACTTTGTATTGTATGTCTGATTATTTAAGTCTGTTTACATCTATTACATCTATTTACATATCTGCTGTTCTTACTGGGACACTGGGATACTGAGCCAAAATCCCCCAAAAAAGCATTTCAATTACTGACATAACATAATAACACTGAAAAGTTGTTGAGCGTAAACACTGCATAGCAAATCGTCAACATGTATTTCATACCTCATCTGATTCCAAATTCATATGGTTTAAATTTTAAGACTAAGAATTTAGAGTCTTATTGATTTCAGTATTGCCAAGGTAGCAAGATCTAGTTAATATGTGACAAAGCAAACAATGTTTTTTTTAAATATTTATTCACACTGAGTTACAACTGTTGAAGTAAATAATCAACTGATCCAAAGGATTTACTGCCAAATGTCAGCCATGTTGTTTATTTATAGACTACTGTGCAAACGTTAAAAGCCTGAGGCCCCTAAGTTTCAATCTGAAGAGCAAAGTTAGGTTCCAGATTTCTCCTGGAGGCCCCAGACATTGTATGAATGTGTTCAGTTCCTTCAGCAGCAATCTTGATTTAGCTTAATAAAGTACTGAGCAGTCAAAGCAGGTATTAGATGAGAACTGTAAATAATACTGGGTTGTTTAGGAGAAGCTTGGAAAGGGTTAAATAAACACACTGGCGTATGGAAAAGCTCTACTTACTCTATTAATACTGATTAATATTTAATAATAAAGTGTAAAAACACTACTTACTCTATTAATACTGTTTAATATTTAATAATAAAATGTCTTAAGTTCTGTCAGGCTCTTGTGTTGTGTGGATTTTATGAAAAACCTATGGCATGTTTGAAAAAGTAAGGTTTGCAAAATTTCCATTTTGGGTTAGTATGAGCTAATAAATCATAAGCAGAAAAAGTTAAGCCTCATGGTGTAGGACATATACACTAATAAAAACAAACCGATGACATTAATAACTAAATAGCCCCTGTAACTGAATATACAATTACAGTAGTCTAAAGATGTATGTGTCTAACCTTCATGATAAAAATGTTGTCTGCAGAGTTGACTCCCCAGCAGCTGTACGGACCACAGCTGTAGTACTTCAGCTTTCCTGGGATATTGGTCCAGGAAGAACCTAATCCCCCATTAAGGCAGAAGATATCATCATTCATGTTGACCCCTGCTGGGGAGCTCATTCCTCCTGCGTCGACTTGTTTCAGCAGACCTTGGAAGCAAAGACAGACAACGATTAAGCACAGGGTAGTAGCAGATTGTTATTGTTGCCCTGTTGTTGTATCCCAGACTAATTAGCTCCAGTTTGTAGGAAGTATAAAGACTGGATGATGGAAAAAGATCATGCGGTCTGATGAGTCCAGGCTGACCCTATTCCAGAGTGATGGGAGCATCAGGATAAGAAGCTAAGGGATGCTCAAATCATGAAAAGTGTCTACAGTACAAGTCTCTGTGGGCAGTGTTATGATCTGGGGGCTTCAGTTGGTTAAGCCAAAGCTCTACACCATCATGTGGCAATAAAGTGAACTCAGCTGACCATCTCAATGTACCGAATGACCAGGTTATCCCAGATTATGACTGTGAAAAAGTGCTTCAGGAAGCATGAGGAGTTCACCCATGGACTAGCCAACACAGAGTCCTGATAATCGCAAGCTTTTGCTGGAAAATACACTTTAGAGTGTTTCTCACAGCACAATTAGCAGAGTTTAACATACTGGATGAAAATGTACAGTATAAAATGTGCCATAGCTTTTGCACAAGTAATATTTTACATATATGTTAAATTCATCAAATAAACAGTAACTGTGTGCAGAAATGAGAACACAACTACAAATATTACATTAATACTGTCAAACTAAAACAAAGACCATCTCACCACTAACAATACTCCAATCTCCTCTCACAAGTTTGTAGATGTAGTTGTCCGCGTTGACTCCCCAGACACCAGCGGGACCCACACTGACATGTTTCAGAGATCCTGGAACCTTGACCCAGCCGGTGCTGTACAGAGTGAAGATCTCATCTTTTGAGCTGACTCCAAACACTTGGCCGTTCCCAACGTCAATCTGCTTCAAGCTGCCTGGAACCAGTCTGCACTCTAGAGCTGTCAGGATTGTAGTAGTACACCATGAGATACTACACCTGAGTGCACTGTTCACTTTATAATACTGTTCTAGATCATAATTAGATCATAGCCTGTTCATTAGTGATGAGTTACCAGGTGTTTCACTTCAACTGACCCTGTGTCTAAGAAGAGGAATCAAGAAGAACTACTCCTATCATTAGTTCACTACTAGCCACTGAGTAATTACCTAGTAGAGGTATTAATGCCTACTATTCATTAATTCCTCAGTACTTACCTGTTAACTAAGTATTGTAAAGAGTTCCACACACTCATACTCACCCAGACAGGTAATCCAGAAGTTGAGGAGAATGAAGAAGATTACTGTTCTCTCCATGGCCTTCAGTTAGTATCAGCTTTCACCCCAGTAAAAACTCACTGGCCTGGTGGGTATATATACTCAGTCGAGCTTGACTCTGAATCAACAGGGTAAACAGAGGGTGAAGGATCACAGGGTGTTAATGTGGTTTATTTAAGGCGAGGCAAGTTTATTTATATAGTGTCTAAACACACTGCAGTCATTCAGTGTAATATAATACTACTAACTAACCAGTTCCTAAAGATCTGAGAGTTCTGCTTGGCTCATATTGCTGTAACATATCAGATAAATACATAGGTCCTACACTATTCATATATATATATATATATATATATATATATATATATATATATATATATATATATATAATCACCAAAACCAAATGCTCTATGAATGAAAAATTTATTTTTTTGTTCCTGCCGAATTTCTCGCCAGTGGGAGAACTACAAACCCATATCAGCCTACTCTCATTTAATCTCTGACACTTTCTCGTTTGATAATTCCAAAGTCCGCGCCATCCGTGACCCGCTTTACCGGAATCGTGCAGCACTCTTGTAATCTCCGGGAATTCAGAGTTCGTCTGACCCCTGCAGAGCATGGGGTTGTAAGACCACTACAATTTAGATCACCAAATATTTTCACAAAAGCATCCAAAATTCATATATACCACAAACAATAAACATGCAATGTTGTTTGAAAACAACAAAACAGTTGCAATAAAAAAAACATTCATGTATAAAACCTCCACCACCATACAAGTTTAGATCCTTAAAGTCTGTTGTGTAAGGATTTAAGAATGAGGTGATGAACTTCCATCTTTTACTTCTAGTGACCCTGGCAGCTGCATTTTGAATCAATTGGAGCTGTTTGATTGGTTTTTGGGAGTCCAGGTAAAGGGCCATTACGACGATCAACCCTGCTAGAAAAAAGGTTTGGGTGAGTTTCTCCAGGTCTGGTTTAGTCAGATAATCTCACATCTTGTTGATGTCCTTAACTGATTAGTACACCAAGGTTACAAGCTAGCTCTTTCAGTTTTAGGGCTTTCGAGTCCAGATAGGCAGCTAGCCTGAGTCTCTCATTGTTAATCTCTTTTTTTATCTTTATTCAACTGCAGAAAGTGTTCTCCCCTCCACTGATGACCTAAGAGAGCAAGGGGACCATAGTGGTCTGGGGAGAGGGACAAGTAAATCTGATATCATTTGCATAACTTTGGTAAAATATCTCAGAGAATCTGGTCAAAAGGAAGTGCGTACAGATTAAATGAGAGCAGCCCAAGAATCAAGCCTTGGGGCTCACCACTCGTCACTGGCAGTTGAACTGTAGTAGCATTACTCCATGGAGTTTTCTGATTGCATGACATAGGTTTAACTCTAACTGGTCCAATCTCATTCATATCACACAATTTTTGAGTTGAAGCTATCTATCAACAGAGTATCAACCGGATAAGTTTGTATGATGCAGAGAACACTTTGCACATTGTGTTGCTGTGCTGTAATTTTAATTGAAGCAAACATTTCTGGACTTGATGTCCAGTGAGGTCCACATTTCAAAGAAAACGCCAAAGTCCCATTGTCTGCAAACACTGGAATGGGGACCATTGATCAGCAAACAGTTAACTCAGCCTGTCCTCGATGTAAAAGCAAAACTCTGCACACATAACACAGAAGAATTTGGTCCTGGCTCAAGAACTTCAATCTGAAATGTACTTGACATGGTTTACACCAGCAAAACGTTGATATCTCTCCTCACGATGAGTTCTGAATTATTCACCAAGTGGCAAGGGCTGCTCAAGATCACACACCATTCAATCTCCTAAAACAAACCTGTGTGCAAACACATTTGATAAAATAATTCTTAACTTAAAACTTCCCTGGGCGCCATGGATAGGGCTGCCCACCACTCTGGGCATGTGTGCTCACTGCCCCCTAGTGTGTATGTTCACTACTGTGTGTGTATATGTGGGTGTTTCACTGACCTCTAGTGTGTATGTTCACTAGTGTGTGTGTATATGTGGGTGTTTCACTGCCCACTAGTGTGTGTGTGTATACATGTGGGTGTTTCACTGCCCACTAGTGTGTGTGTGTATACATGTGGGTGTTTCACTGCTCCCTAGTTTGTATGTTCACTAGTGTGTTTATATGTGGGTGTTTCACTGCCCACTTTTGTGTGTGTGTGTGTATATATTTGGTGTTTCACTGTCCCCTAGTGTGTATGTTCACTAGTGTGTGTGTAGGTGGGTGTTTCACTGCCCCCTAGTGTGTATGTTCACTAGTGTGTGCATATATATGGGTGTTTCACTGCCCCTAGTGTGTATGTTCACTAGTGTGTATATGTGGGTGTTTCACTGCCCCCTAGTGTGTATGTTCACTAGTGTGTGTCTGTATGTGGGTGTTACACTGACCTTTAGTGTGTATGTTCACTAGTGTGTGTGTATATGTGGGTGTTTCACTGCCCACTAGTGTGTGTGTGTATACATGTGGGTGTTTCACTGCTCCCTAGTTTGTATGTTCACTAGTGTGTTTATATGTGGGTGTTTCACTGCCCACTTTTGTGTGTTTGTGTATATATTTGGTGTTTCACTGCCCCCTAGTGTGTATGTTCACTAGTGTGTGTGTAGGTGGGTGTTTCACTGCCCCCTAGTGTGTATGTTCACTAGTGTGTGCCTATATGTGGGTGTTTCACTGCCCCTAGTGTGTATGTTTACTAGTGTGTTTATATGTGGTTGTTTCACTGCCCACTTGTGTGCGTGCGTATATATGTGGTGTTTCACTGCCCCCTAGTGTGTATGTTCACTAGTGTGTGTATATGTGAGTGTTTGGATAGGCATGCCCACCACTCTGGGCATGTGAGCTCACTGCCCCCTATTGTGTTTGTTCACTAGTGTGTGTGTGTATAAGTGGGTGTTTCACTGCCCCCTAGTGTGTACGTTCAGTAGTGTGTGTGTATGTGGGTGTTTCACTGCCCCCTAGTGTGTATGTTCACTAGTGTGTGTTTATTTTGGTGTTTCACTGCCCCCTAGTGTGTATGTTCACTAGTGTATGTCTATTTTGGTGTTTCACTGCCCCCTAGTGTGTATGTTCACTAGTGTGTGTATATGTTGGTGTTTCACTGCCCCATAGTGTGTATGTTCTCTAGTGTGTGTCTGTATGTGAGTGTTTCACTGACCCCTGGTGTGTATGTTCACTAGTTTGTGGGTATATGTGGGTGTTTCACTGCCCCCTAGTGTGTGTGTGTTCACTAGTGTGTGTGTGTATATGTGGGTGTTTCACTGCCCCCTAGTGTGTACATTCACTAGTGTGTGTGTATGTGGGTGTTTCACTGCCCCTATTGTGTACGTTCACTAGTGTGTGTGTATATGTGGGTGTTTCACTGCCCCCTAGTGTGCATGTTCACTAGTGTGTGTGTATATGTGGGTGTTTCACTGCCCCCTAGTGTGTATGACCCCTGTGTGTGTATATGTGGGTATTTGGATAGGGCTGCCCACCACTCTGTTCATGTGTGCTCACTGCCCCCTATTGTGTCTGTTCACTAGTGTGTGTATATATGTGGGTGTTTCTCTGCCCCCTAGTGTGTACATTCACTAGTGTGTGTATGTGGGTGTTTCACTGCCCACTAGTGTGTGTGTGTTTATATGTTGGTGTTTCACTGCCCCCTAGTGTGTGTTTATATATGTGGGTGTTTCACTGCCCCCTAATGTGTACGTTCACTAGTGTGTGTATATGTGGGTGTTTCACTGACCCCTAGTGTGTACGTTCACTAGTATGTGTATATATGTGGGTGTTTCACTGCCCCCTAGTGTGTAAGTTCACTAGTATGTGTATATATGTGGGTGTTTCACTGCCCCTATTGTGTCTGTTCACTAGTGTGTGTATATCTGTGTGTGTTTCACTGCCCCTAGTGTGTACGTTCACTAGTGTGTGTATATGTGTGTGTTTCACTGCACGGTTGGGTTAAATGCGGAGGTAAAATTTTGATGTGTGCAAACACGTCACAAAATAATTCTTAACACAATTTTTAATTAATTCCTAAAACAATGTTAGGAGACACCCTCTGTTTTTATATGGCAGTAATTCCAGGAAGTGATTAGTTTGGTTCCAGATTCCTGTGGTGATCGTCTCTCGTTGTCCAGTTTTGTAAATTGTCCAGTAGTGAATTACTATTTAGTGTGTATTCAAAGCTGCCTATCCTGTCGCCATAGAATCTTGATGTGGTTATGTACAGCTCCAACCAGAGCGAAGTTAAAATATCAAAGCAGTGTGTATATTTAATACTTATCCTGTTGATGAGCTTGCATTTACTCAATACTTGACTTAATATATGGCTAGTGTGAGATCCCACTGACTCCAGTATACTGAGAAAGAGGCCTTTGCTAGAGCAACTGACTTGCACCTATTTATAATTAATTGGTATTCAGTATTCATTGGATTACTGGCAATGGATACATGATTGACACGTCATTGGAATACTGGCAATGGATACATTATTGACATTTCATTGGAATACTGGCAATGGATACATGATTGACATGACAAAACAATAATGATAATAATGAAAAAGAAAATAACACACAACACCAGGATGGAGTCATGAGAATAAACACAAGAGCAGGATCTAGGAAGATCACATTGCAGACCTGGAAGGATGTTGACAAGGATAGAAAAGAATTAGAATACATAGCTGTTGTCACATCTTACCCGAAACTTGTAAAGTGAAGTAATGCAGTTAGTCAAAGCAGTTATGTTACATAATGAACCAATCACGCAACCCCACATGCTGCACCTGGAGCAGACTGGGATCACAGCTGGGTCCTCTGGAAGATCCCGGATTTTAGTAGGGCCAGAGATCAGTTCTCTGGGTCGTTCCCGAGCTTGAAAACTTGATCAAATGTACCAAACATACAAAGCAAGTGGTCCTGAAAAAGCTCTAGTGTGAAAAACCTTAGAAGGTGAATCAGAGGTGTAATCACTAGGTTCGATAATTAGCTTAAAGCCAGTGTGAAGATGGGCAGGTGATCAGTACACAGGTGTTGCTGAACCCCAGGGGAGTTTGGATTGTGACAGTACCCTCCCTTACCAGCCTGGACAACATCAACGAGGTAACCATTCTAGGCACTAGGTATGGCTCCATTATCAGTACTTTCTACTCCTTAGGTTTACACTCCATTATGAGTACTTTCTACTCCTTACATTTACACTCCATTATCAGTACTTTCTACTCCTTACATTTACACTCCATTATCAGTACTTTCCTTACATTTACACTCCATTGTCAGTACTTTCCTTACATTTACACTCCATTATCAGTACTTTATATGCCTTACATTTACACTCCATAATCAGTACTTTCTACTCCTTATATTTACACTCCATTATCAGTACTTTCTACTACTTACATTTACACTCCATTATCAGTACTTTCTACTCCTTACATTTACACTTCATTGTCAGTACTTTTTTTCTCCTTACATTTACACTCCATTATCTGTACTATCTACTCCTTACATTTACACGCCATCATCAATACTTCCTACTCCTTAGGTTTACACTCCATTATCAGTACTTTCTACTCCTTAGGTTTACACTCCATTATCAGTACTTTCTACTCCTTAGGTTTACACTCCATTATCAGTACTTTCTACTCCTTAGATTTACACTCCATTATCAGTACTTTCTACTCCTTAGGTGTACACTCCATTATCAGTACTTTCCTTACATTTACACTCCATTATCAGTACTTTCTACTCCTTAGGTTTACACTCCATTATCAGTACTTTCTACTGCTTACATTTACATTCCATTATCAGTACTTTCTACTCCTTACATTTACACTCCATTATCAGTACTTTCTACTCCTTACATTTACACTCCATTATCTGTACTTCTACTCCTTGCATTATTTGTACTTTTCTACTCCTTTTATTTACCACTCCATTATCAGTACTTTCTACTCCTTACATTTACACTTCCATTATCAGTACTTTCTACTCCTTAGGTTTACACTCCATTTCAGTACTTTCTACTCCTTAGGTTTACACTCCATTATCAGTACTTTCTACTCCTTAGGTTTACACTCCATTTATCCGTACTTCTACTCCTTAGGTTTACACTCCATTATCAGTACTTTCCTTACATTTACACTCCATTATCAGTACTTTCTACTCCTTAGGTTTACACTCCATTATCAGTACTTTCTACTGCTTACATTTACACTCCATTATCAGTACTTTCTACTCCTTACATTTACACTCCATTATCTGTACTTCTACTCCTTACATTATTTGTACTTTCTACTCCTTACATTTACACTCCATTATCAGTACTTTCTACTCCTTACATTTACACTCCATTATCAGTACTTTCTACTCCTTACATTTACACTCCATTATCTGTACTTCTACTCCTTACATTATTTGTACTTTCTACTCCTTACATTTACACTCCATTATCAGTACTTTCTACTCCTTACATTTACACTCCATTATCAGTACTTTCTACTCCTTAGGTTTACACTCCATTATCAGTACTTTCTACTCCTTAGGTTTACACTCCATTATCAGTACTTTCTACTCCTTAGGTTTACACTCCATTATCAGTACTTTCTACTCCTTAGATTTACACTCCATTATCAGTACTTTCTACTCCTTAGGTTTACACTCCATTATCAGTACTTTCCTTATATTTACACTCCATTATCAGTGCTTTCTACTGCTTACATTTACATTCCATTATCAGTACTTTCTACTCTTTACATTTACACTCCATTATCAGTACTTTCTACTCCTTACATTTACACTCCATTATCTGTACTTCTACTCCTTACATTATTTGTACTTTCTACTCCTTTTATTTACACTCCATTATCAGTACTTTCTACTCCTTACATTTACACTCCATTATCTGTACCTTCTACTCCTTACATTTACACTCCATTATCAGCACTTTCTACTCCTTACATTTACACTCCATTATCAGTACTTTCTACTCCTTAGGTTTACACTCCATTATCAGTACTTTCTACTCCTTAGGTTTACACTCCATTATCAATACTTTCCTTACATTTACACTCCATTATCAGTACTTTCTATGCCTTACATTTACACTGCATTATTAGTACTTTCTACTCCTTACATTTACACTCCATTGTCTGTACTTTCTACTCCTTACATTTACACTCCATTATTTGTACTTTCTACTCCTTATATTTACACTCTCTTATCAGTACTTTCTACTCCTTACATTTACAATCCATTATCTGTACTTTCTACTCCTTAGGTTTACACTCCATTATCAGTATTTTCCTTACATTTACACTCCATTATCAGTACTTTCTACTCATTACATTTACACTCCATTATCAGTACTTTCTACTCCTTACATTTACACTCCATTATCTGTACTTTCTACTCCTTAGGTTTACACTCCATTATCAGTACTTTCTACTCCTTAGGTTTACACTCCATTATCAGTACTTTCTACTCCTTAGATTTACACTCCATTATCAGTACTTTCTACTCCTTACATTTATGCTCCATTATCTGTACTTTCTACTCCTTACATTTACACTCCATTATCAGTACTTTTTACTCCTTACATTTTAATCATAGTGTCGTTACTCCTATTTCATTTCAGTTTCTTTTCATTCATGTACATTTACATTCCAGTAAAGATTATTGATAACATGTCTTTGAAGTTTGACTTCATTACAATACTTATAGACAACTAGTCATCATATCTCCTGTTCCATGAAACACATGTTAATGTTCAGTAGTAACAGATATGCTTCTTAAATATATTTACATTGTACTAAACTACATTCATGTTTAATGGGTGTATATGAGCTGAAACAGGAAGCCTAGCGCATCCCAAATTTATCAACATTAACATTTTAATATAACATTATAGTCATTATGGCTTTTAGAAGAATGGGGCTTTTGGGGAGGTGGACTAGTGCACTATAGACCCCTGTGGTGCAGACTAAGCTTTTATTCTTAATGCTATTTTTTCTCTCACGTTACTTTTACTTTTATACTTTAAGTAGTTCTGAAAGCAGTACTTTTACACTTTTACTGGAGTAAAAATCTTCAGTTGATACTTCAACTTCTACAGAAGTATTTATAAACCCTACTATCTATACTTCTACCTGAGTAATGAATGTAAATACTTTTAACACCTTTGGTACAGGATGTCTTTGGTACTAACGTTGCCTAAATCTATCACAGGTACTGGATTTAAAATTGAGTACTGATAACAAGCTGGATTGTCTCCTCTTTTCTTTACAGCAGAAGATCCATAATGCCCATAAAAAATGCCAGCTTCTGACTCCACTGGACACTTCTCTACTTCAGTCCATCTGAACTGATCTTGGATTCTGGATCTTTTTATATCTGATTTTTTTACATGTTGGAGCAGTGATGCAGTGTTGATGGTGTTGAAAGATGTTCCTGAGTCTGTGAAGGGATTCCAACACTATAGGTTCTGAGGGATAGTGTGTTGGGAAGTGCTGCCGGTGTATTTCCCTGATGACATCTAAAATTTCCTGCTGGTTCCTGGTATTGTAATATTGTAATATTGTGATAATGATATTTTGTGTTCTGAGTTGAAATCACTGGGTAAAAAATTCTAATGATTTAACAGGAGTTCTAGGACGAGTCTAGAAGCGTTTGATGGATTTGTACTTGATACTGGTGTAGATAATAAACAGCAGGTATCTGATGGGGATTGTTTTGATTTCCAGTCTGATGATGATGTTGAAATTCAAGGATAGACTTGCGTCATTGCTTCTATATGAATGAAACGTTGCCCAGGAAATAACAAACCACTTAGAAACTTTACTAATGCTAAATTATTAGCTTTGTGTTTTTATTACTGGTGAGTTATTAACTTTATTACCTGTGCATTATTAATTTTATTCATTCTTAAATTATGAACTTAATTATGAACTTTAATGACTTTACTCATGGTAAACGATTTGCGTTATTAATGATGAATTGTTAGCTTTGTAAATGGTAAATGATATTTATTAATTTTGAAGTATTAGTTTAATTAGTGGTGAGTAATTACTTTAATAATGTTAAATTATTGCTTTACTAATGTTGAATTATTAGTGTTATTAATGGTGGGTTAGTAACTTTATTAATAGTAAATTGTTAGATTTATTAATGTTGAATGATTCATATTTTTAATGGTTAGTGACTTTATTAATAGTAAATCATTAGATTTATTAATGTTGAATTATAAGTATTATTAATGGTGGGTTAGTGACTTTATTAATGGTAAATTATTAGAATTATTAATGTTGAGTTATTAGTATTATTATTGATGAGTTAGTGACTTTATTAATGGTAAATTATTATATTTATTAATGTTAAATTATTAGTATTATTAATGGTGAATTGGTGACTTTATTAATGATAAATTATTAGAATTATTAATGTTGAATTATTAGTGTTATTTATGTTGAATTAGTGACTTTATTCATGGTAAATTATTAGATTTATTAATGTAAATGTTGAACTATTAGTGTTATTTATGGTGAATTTGTGACTTTATTAATGCTGAATTAGTGACTTTATTAATGGTAAATTATTAGATTTATTAATGTAAATGTTGAACTATTAGTGTTATTTATGGTAGATTAGTGACTTTATTAATGGTAAATTATTAGATTTATTAATGTTGAATTATTAGTGTTATTAATTGTGAATTAGTAACTTTATTAATGGTAAATTGTTAGATTTATTAAAGTAAATGTTGAATTATTATTGTTATTAATGGTGAATTTGTGACTTTATTAATGGTAAATTATTAGATGTATTAATGTAAATGTTGAATTATTAGTGTTATTAATGGTAAATTATTAGATTTATTAATGTAAATGTTGAATTATTAGTATTATTAATGGTAAATTATTAGATTTATTAATGTAAATGTTGAATTATTAGTGTTATTAATGGTAAATTATTAGATGTATTAATGTAAATGTTGAATTATTAGTATTATTAATGGTAAATTATTAGATTTATTAATGTAAATGTTGAATTATTAGTGTTATTAATGGTAAATTATTAGATTTATTAATGTAAATGTTGAATTATTAGTGTTATTAATACTAAATTATTAGATTTATTAATGTAAATGTTGAATTATTAGTGTTAATGGTAAATTATTAGATTTATTAATGTAAATGTTGAATTATTAGTATTATTAATGGTAAATTATTAGATTTATTAATGTAAATGTTGAATTATTAGTGTTATTAATGGTAAATTATTAGATTTATTAATGTAAATGTTGAATTATTAGTGTTATTAATACTAAATTATTAGATTTATTAATGTAAATGTTGAATTATTAGTGTTAATGGTAAATTATTAGATTTATTAATGTAAATGTTGAATTATTAGTGTTATGAATGGTAAATTATTAGATTTATTAATGTAAATGTTGAATTATTAGTGTTATTAATGGTAAATTATTAGATTTATTAATGTAAATGTTGAATTATTAGTGTTATTAATGGTAAATTATTAGATTTATTAATGTAAATGTTGAATTATAGTGTTATTAATACTAAATTATTAGATTTATTAATGTAAATGTTGAATTATTAGTGTTAATGGTAAATTATTAGATTTATTAATGTAAATGTTGAATTATTAGTGTTATGAATGGTAAATTATTAGATTTATTAATGTAAATGTTGAATTATTAGTATTATTAATGGTTTTTCACTGATGTTGTGGTATTAGATGTGGTCTGTAGCTGTAGAGCTGAGGTCTGATCTGATCTGATCTGTAAGTCATGCGGACCGGCAGGCTGGTGGGGGTATGAGCTGTAGACCAGCAGGAACCGGAAAGAGATTCAGACGGTGTTTACTGAAGGACTTTTATGACCGGAAGTGGACTCGGCAGGGTCACTGCTCTGCCAGGTGATGTCCAGACGAGCTCGAGGAGCTTCTGCAGCGAGTCCAGGTGTGTCCAGGTCCAGCTCCACGCACACGCAGCCCTACCTGCACCTCCCCTGCCTCCCTGCGGAGGGCGCGCAAGGGAGGCGCTGGGTGCGCGCGGGGCGGAGGGAGAACCTTCGTGCGCAGCCAGCACTTCAGCGGGGTGGGCTACATGGCGGGCAGCGCGCGCGTAAAGCCCGGATCTGTTCCGAGCCGCTGTGAGTGGACCGAACTGCACACTCAGCCCCCGAACCGGACCCGCGCGCCCGCCGTACAGACGGTGAAAGCCCGGTTCCGGCCCGTAAAGATCCTGAGAGAGGAACCAGAGGAACCAGAGGAACCAGAGGAACCCAGAGAGCAGAACCTTCATAACGCCGCCGCTGCGGAACACGACCACGACTACACCGCGCGCCTCACTTCCGGTAGAGTACATTTATATTTACATACACTTTTAGCTTGTTTTCAGTTATTATTATTATTATTATTATTATTATTATTATTATTATTATTATTATTATTATTATTATTGTTGTTGTTGTTGTTGTTATTTTTACGTTATTGTTGTTGTTATTGTGATCCATACGTACCTTCACTGCAAATATATTTTTACAATAATAACAGCAATAGTGGTTATAATAATAATAATAATAATAATAATAATAATAACAGCTGTAGTAGTAGAATAACAATAATAATGATAATTATCTCTATCGGAGTTGAGCAGCTGAAAAATATAATGAAAATCAGGTCAGATTTTCTTCTGAAGTACGAATTTTCTTAAAACTTTAAACGGTGTACAGTGGTGTAGTGGTTAGTATGGTGGTGTAGTGGTTAGTATGGTGGTGTAGTGGTTAGTATGGTGGTGTAGTGGTTAGTATGGTGGTGTAGTGGTTAGTATGGTGGTGTAGTGGTTAGTATGGTGGTGTAGTGGTTAGTAAGGTGGTGTAGTGGTCAGTACGGTGGGTGTAGTGGTCAGTATGGTGGTGTAGTGGTCAGTATGGTGGTGTAGTGGTTAGTACGGTGGTGTAGTGGTCAGTATGGTGGTGTAGTGGTCAGTACGGTGGTGTAGTGGTTAGTAAGGTGGTGTAGTGGTCAGTACGGTGGTGTAGTGGTCAGTATGGTGGTGTAGTGGTTAGTATGGTGGTGTAGTGTTAGTATGGTGGTGTAGTGGTTAGTATGGTGGTGTAGTGGGTCAGTAAGTGGTGTAGTGGTCAGTACGGTGGTGTAGTGGTCAGTATGGTGGTGTAGTGGTCAGTATGGTGGTGTAGTGGTTAGTATGGTGGTGTAGTGGTTAGTATGGTGGTGTAGTGGTTAGTATGGTGGTGTAGTAGTTAGTATGGTGGTGTAGTGGTTAGTAAGGTGGTGTAGTGGTCAGTACGGTGGTGTAGTGGTCAGTACGGTGGTGTAGGGGTCAGTACGGTGGTGTAGTGGTCAGTACGGTGGTGTAGTAGTTAGTATGGTGGTGTAGTGGTCAGTACGGTGGTGTAGTGGTTAGTGTGGTGGTGTAGTGGTCAGTACGGTGGTGTAGTGGTCAGTACGGTGGTGTAGTGGTCAGTACGGTGGTGTAGTGGTTAGTACGGTGGTGTAGTGGTTAGTACGGTGGTGTAGTGGTTAGTATGGTGGTGTAGTGGTCAGTACGGTGGTGTAGTGGTTAGTGTGGTGGTGTAGTGGTCAGTACGGTGGTGTAGTGGTCAGTATGGTGGTGTAGTGGTCAGTACGGTGGTGAAGTGGTTAGTACGGTGGTGTAGTGGTTAGTACGGTGGTGTAGTGGTTAATATGGTGGTGTAGTGGATAGTATGGTGATGTAGTGGTTAGTATGGTGGTGTAGTGGTTAGTAAGGTGGTGTAGTGGTTAGTATAGTGGTGTAGTGGATAGTATGAAGGTGTAGTGGTTAGTATGGTGGTGTAGTGGATAGTATGGTGGTGTAGTGGTTAGTACGGGGGTGTAGTGGTTAGTACGGTGTGTATGGTCAGTATGGTGGTGTATGGTTAGTATGGTGGTGTAGTTGTGTCAGTACGTGTGGTGTAGTGGTTAGTACGGTGGTGTAGTGGTTAGTACGGTGGTGTAGTGGTCAGTACGGTGGTGTAGTGGTCAGTAGGGTGGGTGTAGTGGTTAGTACGTGGTGTAGTGGTTAGTACGGGGGTGTAGTGGTCAGTACGGTGGTGTAGTGGGTCAGTACGGTGGTGTAGTGGTAGTAGGTGGTGTAGAGGTTAGTACGGTGGTGTAGTGGTCAGTATGGTGGTGTAGTGGTCAGTATGGTGGTGTATTGGTTAGTATGGTGGTGTAGTGGGTTAGTATGGTGGTGTAGTGGTTAGTATGGTGTGTAGTGGTTAGTATGGTGTGTAGTGGTCAGTAGGGTGGTGTAGTGGTTAGCGTGGTGTAGTGGTTAGTATGGTGGTGTAGTGGTTAGTATGGTGGTGTAGTGGTCAGTAGGGTGGTGTAGTGGTTAGTACGGTGGTGTAGTGGTTAGTACGGTGGTGTAGTGATTAGTACGGTGGTGTAGTGGTTAGTACGGTGGTGTAGTGGTTAGTATGGTGGTGTAGTGGTCAGTATGGTGTGTAGTGGTCAGTATGGTGATGTAGTGGTTAGTATGGTGGTGTAGTGGTTAGTATGGTGGTGTAGTGGTCAGTATGGTGGTGTAGTGGTTAGTACGGTGGTGTAGTGTTAGTATGGTGGTGTAGTGGTCAGTATGGTGGTGTAGTGGTTAGTATGGTGGTGTAGTGGTCAGTATGGTGGTGTAGTGGTTAGTATGGTGGTGTAGTGGTTAGTATGGTGGTGTAGTGGTTAGTATGGTGGTGTAGTGGTCTAGTATGGTGGTGTAGTGGTCAGTATGGGGGTGTAGTGGTCAGTATGGGGTGTAGTGGTTAGTATGGTGGTGTAGTGGTTAGTATGGTGGTGTAGTGGTCAGTGAGTTGGAGGATCAGATTCACTGATTTATTTGGAGGATAAATTATATTAATGCTGAAATACATAAAACAGGTTAATAAGAAGTTGATTTCTTTGCAGTGCTGATGGTCTGTGTTTTGTTTTCAGCTCCTGTAAACATTTTCAGAGGTTTGGACACATGGAGGTGGAGGACAGTGGGTCTAGGCACTGATCTGTCCATGGCAGATATTGAACATCTGCAGACAGAAATCACTGAACTGAGGAAGGAGGTGAACAAACTGAAGACGGGATTAATACAATGGAGGGAACGAGAGTGTAAAAGAGAGGTGTGGTATTCTGCTGTCTAATAAACGTCAGGTTTAGATTTTTACCATTTGTTAATAATCAGGTTAGTGTTAATTAAAACTGCCAAACTGTCTATTAAAAATGGGGTTTTACTGGTTTCTGTTAATGAAAAATGAAATTTGGATTATAGGTGTTGAATAAAAATTAGATTTTGATTATTTTTATTGGTTTAAAAGTGAAGCTTGGATTGCTGCTGTTGAACAAATTATGATTGGAGTATCTCACTTGGTTACATATCTGATTTGGATTACTTTTACTATTATAAAATTATGTTTAAATTGATATTGGTGGGATTTGGATCAGATGTGTTGGTTAAAATTGATGACAGATTTGTGTATCGTTATTAAAAATGAGCTTTGGATTGAGTTTTTCATTAACAAGATTAGAGTTGGATTCAGTCTGTTGGGTCGGTTTAAGAATGGAATACTGCTGATTAGTAAAAATGAGCTTTAGAGCTGGGTCTCTTGACTATGAGTCATTAGCTACTGTTAGCTACTAATTATAAAAAATAGTTTTGGATTGGGGCTGTTCATTGCTGCTAATAATTAAAAAATAGGTCTTATGTAATTATTAGGTAATTATCAAACATTGGGTGTGGATTAGGTTTGTTAAATAAAAAGGAGGTTTATACTGTTAATTATTTAAAAAATAGGTTTTGATTGGGTCTATTGTTTGAAAATAAGGTTTATACTGCTGCTAATGATTAAAAATTAGATTTGGATTGGGCATTTTAAACAAAAATGGGGTGTATACTGCTGCAAATAAAAAATAGGTTTAGATTCAGTCTGTTTATTAAAGTCTAAAATTAGGTTTAGATTATTGAGTAAGAACTGTAGATGTGGATATTAGTTTATTTGATTATAGGTGTTGAATAAAAATTAGATTTGGATTATTTGTATTGGTTTAAAAGTGAGGTTTGGATTTCTTCTGTTGAATAAATGATGATTGGAGTATCTTACTTGGTTACATATGTGTGGTTACTAATAAAAAAGTATGTTTAAATTGATATTGTTGGGATTTGGATCAGATGTGTTGGTTAAAATTGATGACAGAATTGTGTATCTTTATTAAAATGAGCTCTGGATTGAGTTTTTCATTAAAAAATTAGAGTTGGATTCAGTCTGTTGATAAGAAAAAAGGTTGGGTTGGTTTAGGAATAGACTACTGCTGATTAGTAAAAATGAGCTTTAGAGCTGTGTCTCTTCATTATGAGTCGTTAGCTACTGCTAGCTACAGGTTTGGGGCTGTTGAATAAAAATGTTTTCATTGCTGCTAATTATAAAAAAAATAGGTCTTATGTAATGATTAGGTAATAATTAAACATTGTGTGCGGATTAGGTTTGTTGAATAAAAATGAGGTTTATTTTGGTTTTGATTGGGTCTGTTTGAAAATAAGGTTTATACTACTGCTAATGATTAAATTAGGTTTGGATTGGGCATTTTAAACAAAAATGAGGTGTATACTGCTGTTAATTATTAAAAGTTAGGCCTGGAATGGATCCTATAAAGAAAAGTTTGGTTTATACTATTGATAATTATGAAAATATGGGTTTGGATTAGGTTTGTTAAATAAAAGTGGGGTTTATACTGTTGTTAATTATTAAGAATTAGGTTTGGATGGTGCATTTTGAATAAACATGAGGTGTATACTGGCTTAAATTGGATCTGGTGAAGAAAAATTAGATTTATACTACCAATAAGTATAAAAATAGGTTTAGATTGGGTCTGTTAAATAAAATGAAGCGTATGCGGCTGTTAATTAAAAATAATTTAGGTTTATACTGCCACAAATTATTACAAATTAGGTTTAGAATTTGTCTGTTTATTTAACAGAAGTTTATACTGCTGTTAATTTTTTAAAATTAGGTTTGGATTATTGAGTAAAAACTGTAGATGTGGATATTAGTAAACAGGCATTCACATTTACAGTTATTTGTTTTCCTTCAGCCGCTGCAGTGTGAACCAGCCAAATAAAAAAAGAGAGAATATGCCAAAAGCCCAATCACTGATGTGGACTTGGTGTGAAACGGCCTGGTTTACAGAACCTCCTGTATTTGTTCTTTCTTTGTTGATTATTGTAGGAGTTGGAGATTTTACCACCCGTCTATTGTAAGAGCGAACCAAACCCCACACCAATACATCCCCATGAAGGCACTGGTGGAGTCCAACACACACAATTCAAGCTGGAAGAAGAACCCTGTAATGCTGTGGATTTTAAAACTGAACCAAACTGGTCACAAACAAACCATGAAGACCACCAGAGTCTACCAGTGAGGGAAGGGTTATTTACTATTTGCAAAACGGTAAGCCTAAAACATATGACAAAAAATAATAATCAGATTTTTAGAACAACTCACCTGATTGCTTGCAACAGTGACTAGGCCACTATGCCCTTCAGCACTCAGCAGTCCCACTCTGTGAGTTTGTGGGGTCTACCATTCTATGGCTGAGCTGTTGCTTGCATTTCCCAGTAATAGCATTTACAGTTGTCCAGGGCAGCTCTAGCAGCTGTAGCAGGGCAGAAAATATCTGTGGGATTCTATGAAAGTGTCACGTGATCTGTTGGCTACATGGAATTCTACTGCCAGTGCTTGTACTTGATTTTTATACACCTGTTAGTAATGGGTATGACTAAAACACCTGAACTCAATCATTAGGAGGGGCTTCAGTATATTAATTACTTTATTTATTGTCTTATGTGGATTGTGGTCTTTAGAAGCCACATTTAAGGCAGTGTGATTAAAACCTGTCCTCTGAAGTCAGGCTACATGGGTTTTGTTATCCCTGCATTAAACATATATTTAATTATTGGTTATTTTAGGAACTGGATGATCCCATCACTCCACCTGTTTGCTGTAAGACTGAACCAATGCCCATGCTAATACATCTCCCTGAGAACGCTGGTGGAGACCAACATGTGCTGCCCAAACTGGAAGACCAACCCTGTTCGGCTTCGGTTAGTCACTAAATAATAACACACCATGAATCAAAGTGTCAGTGCTCTACACAAAGCTAACTTGTTACAGTTAGTGCTCGTGTTATAGGTGACCTGCACATCTGTGAAGCTCCATTAATGCAGAACTGTCCAAAGAAAAACATGTATCGCCATTTTGTGTATTTTTTTATTGTTCTTTATGTCCTGTGAAAGTTTCATGAATGAACCAATAGAAATGCTCCAAAGCCACTTGGAATAAACTTACATTGAAAGTAAAGTATGTTCTCAACTGTGGTGTTACTATTTTGGAGATTTCTTTGGACAGTGACAGTGTGCTGCATCCAGACGGGTCTGTTTATTTCAGCAACACAATCACCACATCCTGTACGTATCCACATCTAGCTCTATAGTAAAAGAGTCCAGGTGCTAAACTGACCTGCCTGCAGTCCAGACCACTGGTCACCCATTGAAAAAATCTGGAGCATTATAGAAGGAAAAGCAGGACAAAGGAGACTCAGAACTGTGGAGAAGCTGAATCTGATATCAAGCAAGAATAAAAAAATATTTTCATATATTTAAAAAACAACACAGTTTCTCAGTTTCAACATTTGATATGTTGTCTTTGTACTGTTTTCAAACGGATATGAGGTTTAAATAATTTGCACATCATTTCTGTTTTTATTACCATTGTGCAGAGCGTCCTAGCTTTGGAAAAAGATTGGACATCCCTAGTGTTATCATTTAATAATTCAAGATTCAAGAGTTTTATTGTCATATGCACAGCAGAACAGACAGTTGCACTGCACAAAATTCTTACTTTGCTGTTCCTCCATTCACCAATAGATAAAGATAACAAAAAAGAAACAATAAAAAATATATACAAAATATATAAAGTATAATGATATAAGTTGAAGTAAATACAATTAAAGTTAATTTTTTTTTCCTTTTTTAAAATAAAAAATAAAGTTATGTGTGCTTTTATGTGCAAGTATGAAGAGCCGCAGCCATAAAGTGCAAGTTGCCAGTAACAAATGTAAACAATAGTGTTTTTGTGCGAGTAGCGAATGTAAACAGTATTCTGACAGCAACAGTACAGTGAGTCGACATTAGTAAATAGAAAGCGGCAAACAACTGAGCTCTAGGAATTAAAAATGACACCTGGATTTCAAAGATTTAAGAACATTCAGGTTTATAACTGAAACAAGCATATAAGAAGAACCTATTTGTAGCCTGTTTTGCAATAAACTCTTTCTAATTTGTTTGTTTGTTGGTTATTACAGGAATTGGAGACCACCAGCTCACTACCCCCATGCTGGAAGATTGAACCAAACCCCATACCAATACAGCATCATGAAAATATTGGTGGAGACCAACACTTGCTGGAGGATGAACCCTCAACAGCTGTAGATTGTAAGACTATAAGAAGCCGATCCCAAATTTGCCATGAAGATCATCACGTTCTGACAAAGTCTGAGGATTTTTGTAAAGAAGAACCAGCTTCAACAAAAGAAGATCACTCAGTACATGACTGTGGAGTCCAGTACATGGTTCAGACACAAGTGGTGAAGTGTGAGGTGAAGCTGGAGGACTGCAGGAACATGATGGAGCTAAACGGAGACATTACAGAAGAAGGAGCTGGGCAGGGTCGTGGTGATCAAGAAGACGAAAATGGTGACTATATTGAGCAGTATTTGGAAATGAAGGTGTGAAATACTGTCAAATTAGCATATTAAAGTGAGTTGTGAACGTTTGGGCTCCCCTGGAGAATTCACACATTTGAATTCACACATAATGAAAAGCAGTGAGCACCCCTGCATGGGACCAACTTAAGTTTGGACAAATTTAATGCACAATAATTGTTTACTTGAAAACATACTGGAAAAAATAAACATAATGTGGTGTGTTTATAAGGTTGAGTACTGACCCACTTGGACTCAGACAGCCTCCAAACATTTCTTGTAGAACACTAACATGTTAAGCAGTCACAGTCACAGCTCTGGAAATCATCTACAACCAACCTGGATTAAAACCTACCGAGCCACGTACGTCCTGAGGCCTAAAAATAACACTAGAGTTTAGAAACCATTTGACCTCAGTTTTTAACCCATCTGTGCAACACCCACGTACACACACACTAGGGGGCTGTCAAACACACACACACACACACACACACACTCACACACACACTAGGGGGCTGTCAAACACACATACACACTAGGGGGCTGTGAAACCCACACTAGAAGGCTGTGAAACACACACACACACACTAGGGGGCTGTGAAACACACAACCACACACACTAGGGGGCTGTGAAACACCCACACACACACATACTAGTGAAAACACACTAGTACATATACAACATATACACACTCTAGGGGGCAATGAAACACCAACATACACACACATACACTAGTTAAGACATTCGCTAAGTGGGCAGTGAAACATTAACATACACACACACACACACACTAGTGAACATACCCTGTAGGGGGCAGCGAAACACCCACATACACACGCACACTAGGGGGCAGTGAGCACACTTGCCCAGAGCTGTGAGCAGCCCTATCCACAGTACCCATGGAGCAGTTGGGGTTTGGTGTCTTGTTCAAGGAAACTAAAGTCGTGTCCTGTCGGGATTAAACCAGCGACCTTCTGGTCACGAGGCCAGTTTCCCAACATCCAGCCCCCGACTGCCCCGTAATGGAATTGAATGAAAATTAATGAATTAAATGTTGTATTTACTAATAAATGTTTGTCTGGTGTTAAATTCAACAAGTAAATAATAACTGTGCATTAAAACATGCAGAAACATGATAGATTGAAGTGCAGAGGCGTTAAACGTCTTTCAGAGAATGAACCAGATTTGTAATTTGACTGAGGACGTTACATAAAGACTCATAGAACCCCAGTCTGCAGCATGGAGGGCAGCAGTGTGACACACAACACTGTACCGAAAACCAATTCGTCCTCAAGCCATTTTTGCATCCCCCCTCATTAACACCAACTGGACAATCTCCCTGGGGGTTCTCAGTTATGTGATGTCATTCACAAACTTCATTTCCTATTAAAGTTAGTGTAGAACATTTGGTGAAACGTTTTGTGACAGCTCTTTCAATTGATCTTAGTCTGTTCTATCTTCCATCTTCTCAGAAATTCAAAAAATTGTGACTGATTGTGAATCTTTAAAGCATTTCTTGAAGTATTTTCTTAATATCTTTTTCCCCACACCTGGCAGTTTCTGACTGTACATTCTGGTTGTTTAATTTTTCTCCAGACGAGATTGGCCAGGTGAGTTCTGACCTCAGGAGCACATTATCTGAGTCTAGAGAAGAAAAGGACAACAAAAGACAAAGAACTCATCAGAGTCCTGCCAATGGTGAGCGACCATATTGTTGCCTGAGTTGCGGGAAGAGCTTCACTATGGAGTTGAACTTTCAGAGACACATGAAGCTACATACCGGACACAAGGCCTTTCAGTGCAATCAGTGTGGGAAATGCTTTACTCAATTATATAACCTGAAAACTCACCAGAGGATTCATACTGGAGAGAAGCCCTACCGTTGCAATGTGTGTGGAAAACAATTCTCAAGAAGATCAAATCTGAAAATCCACCAGAGAATCCACACCGGAGAAAAGCCTTACACCTGCACTGTATGTGGAAAGCAGTTCTCCCAGGCACCACATCTGAAGATTCACCAGAGAATTCATACTAGAGAAAAGCATTACAGCTGTTCAACCTGTGGGAAGATCTTTACTAGAGAATTTTATTTTCTTCGACACATGAAGCTACACAAGAAGACCTATCACTGCAATCAGTGTGGAAAACGCTTCACCCAGCTATTCAGCCTGAAATCTCACCAGAGAATTCATACTGGAGAAAAGCCCTACAGTTGCAGTGTGTGCGGAAAGCAGTTCTCAGAAGTGTCAAAGCTCAAGACTCACCAGAGAATTCATACTGGAGAAAAGCCGTACCTTTGCACAGCGTGTGGAAGGCAGTTCTCGAGAGGATCAAATCTGAAGGTCCACCAGAGAATACATACCGGAGAGAAGCCTTACGTTTGTCTCACCTGTGGGAAGAGTTTCTCTGATTCTTCCACCCACCACAGGCACCAGAGAATACATACTGGAGAAAAGCCTTACGTTTGCCACACCTGTGGGAAAAGTTTCTCAGATTCTTCTACCCACCATAAGCACCAGAGAATACATACTGGAGAAAAGCCCTATGTCTGTCTCACCTGTGGGAAAAGTTTCTCTGATTCTTCTACCCACCTTAAGCACCAGAGAATTCATACTGGAATAAAGCCTCACAGTTGTTCAACCTGTGGGAGGAGCTTCACTATAGAATTTAATTTGCTCAGACACATGAAGCTACATGGCAGACACAAGGCCTATCCTTGCAATCAGTGTGGGAAATGCTTTACCCAGCTGTTTAGCCTGAAATCTCACCAAAGAATTCATACTGGAGAGAAGCCCTACCGTTGCGCGGCACGTGGAAAGCAGTTCTCACAGGAGGCAAAACTAAAGACTCTTCAGAGAATTCATACTGGAGAGAAGCCCCACAGGGGCACTGTGTGTGGAAAGCAGTTCTCCCAGGAGTCCAAGCTGAAGACTCACCAGAGAATTCATACTGGAGAGAAGCCATACTGTTGCAATGTGTGTGGAAAGCAGTTCTCGAGAGGATCAAATCTGAAGGTCCACCAGCGAGTACATACCAGAGAAAAGCCCTACGTTTGTCTCACCTGCGGGAAAAGTTTCTCCAATTCTTCTACCCACCACAGGCACCAGAGAATACATACTGGAGAAAAGCCCTACAGTTGTTCAAACTGTGGGAAAAGTTTCTCAGACTCTTCTACCTACCATAAGCACCAGAGAATACATACTGGAGAAAAGCCATACGTTTGCCACACCTGTGGGAAAAGTTTCTCAGATTCTTCTACCCACATTAAGCACCAGAGAATACATACTGGAGAAAAGCCTTACGCTTGCACTGTGTGCACAAAGCAGTTCTCTCAAGCGCCACATCTGAAAGCTCACCAGAGAACACATACTGCTAAAAAGCCTTACACTTGTTCAACCTGTGGGAAGAGCTTCGCCCAGTCTGCTCAGCTTCTAAAGCACCAAGTATCACATGAGTAGACGTTCTACCACTGTTCTGTCTGTGTGAAGAACTTCTCCAGAACTTCTTCACTTGAAACTGTAAAAAAAAAAAGCTCTACGAGTTTGTCTTCTGTGGACTAAACAGGAAAAGTCAGGGAAAATCCAATGTTTGGTCTTAAGCTAAATGTTAATTATTCATCCTATTTTCCATGACAACACTGGGGCGGCCATCTTGGTTTACTTTGTGTTGGAACTTCCGGTGTTACCGCGGATACATTGATACTGATTATAAGCAAAACAGCAACAAACATATAAAATGACTAGAATAACATGTTCAGTTAGAGGGAGTCAGTAATTGGAAGAAGAGGAAAACTTGGCTTGAACAACAGAGTTACGAACACAGCACATAAAGATCAGAGTGTTGGGGGGGCCGCCTTCCAAAGAAGACCACCTGCGTCTATGACTGAAGCTCTAAATTTAAAACATCCACCCAAACCTCCGTATGTCTGTTCTTACCATTCTGTGGAGGAGAACCAGCACCAGAGCTTCCTTATCCAGAGAAATGTCTCGCTTATGAAGCTCTGAAGCAGACGTGTCGGTGCTGGTGAGTCTATCAGTTCAGTAACTGTTCTCTGATCAGTGTCCACCGCGCTAGGCTATCTGGACTGTAACTAACACCCACGCAGAGTGGCTCGGGCAGCTGGCTGGACTTGGGTTTAACCGGCTTTCAGAAATATAAACTCACCGTCTGTGTGTAGGAGGACACGCCCACCTTCCCACTGTTCAGGTACTGATACGCTTCAGTACTTTTATAGTTTTTCATTACTGAACCGTCTACACCTTCCGAGAGTACAGAGTAATTAAACATGTCTCCATAAGTAACCTCAGACCACCTTCTCATATCACCCACCCACTGTGGTATTAACCTCAGACCACCTTCTCATATCATCCACCCACTGTGATATTAACCTCAGACCACCTTCTCATATTACCCACCCACTGTGTTATTAACCTCAGACCACCTTCTCATATCACCCACCCACTGTGTTATTAACCTCAGACCACCTTCTCATATCACCCACCCACTGTGTCATTAACCTCAGACCACCTTCTCATATCACCCACCCACTGTGTTATTAACCTCAGACCACCTTCTCATATCACCCACCCACTGTGGTATTAACCTCGGAGGAGACAGTGTTGTCCCATTAGAACTTCTTACTGTTGCTCTGTTCTCCTCCCATGTAACTCATTGTATTCATTTTGGTTGACTGGAAGTTCTCACACAAAGGCAGAAGAAACACACGCTTGAACGTGTGTTCTTTATTTTCACATTGGAACGCTGCCTAATGTAGCTAACAAGTCAATTTGAAACTTTGGCGAACATGTCCTGGCTAATGGACTACATTCCATTCTGTTCCTTTACCTGAGAATTGATTCTCATAAAGAGACTAACATTTCTAAAATATAGAATTGCAACTGAATTATCTCTTGATTATCATTACAAACACATGTAATTCTTATATCATCGCTGTCCAATGAAAAACAAGTATCTCCAAAATTGCGACTTTAAAGGAGAGATCAAAATTTGAACCAGAATTTCTACTGGTCCATTCATCATGAAATTTTCACACAATGTAAATGACCACTGGCATGTTTTTTATTGGACAGCGATGATATGTAGATAGTACAGAGTCTTTCAGAAAGACTCTTTTACAGCAGCTGCATCGTCTGATAACCAGTCAAATGTATTTATACTTGGCTATCATCATTATTAAACTGGTATCATTTAAACAGTTATTTTGAACAGGAAAGTATGTATCCATGAAGATATGTTTAAAATTAAGTTGTAAGGGGGGAAAGTATACACATACTGTAAGTTAATAAAAATGTTTAATGTTAATGTCCCTGTACTTTCTTCATATCATGACACTCCCATCCATTTTTTTTATTGGGGGCATTCTTGGGATTTGTTTTGTTTGACCTTGCAGTGTTTATGTGAGACTGTGGTTGGTGGACTTGGTGCACCTGGTCCCTCTATGGTCACCCAGAAGTATTTTTTGTGTTTTAGTAATTTAATCGTAAACACATTGACATAGTAAAAAGCTCACATTAGTTAGAATTACAAACTTACGCCAGATGAACGGCCAGCTCCTCCTTAGAGGTCTTTGCTGTGTCTCTAAGCAATGTCTTGATGGCAGCATACGGCTCTCTGAAATTCAGTCAGTGGTACCTTCCCACATATGCGGGCCACCCATGCTGTGTCATACCATGACAGTTGTCGCACTTGTCCCTTGTCTTTGCCAATAAGAACTTGACATCTGTTTTCCCAAAAACAGGCTAAAATGTAGACTCATCTGACCACAGCACACATCTCCACTGTCTTTCCCATCTGAGATGAGCTCAGGCCCAGATAACTCGGTGGTGTTCCTGTACAGTAATGTTTGGCTTTCGCCATAAAGTAGAGTTCCAGGCTCCATTTATTGCTGCAGCGATGGGCTGTGTACTGTGTTAAGTGACATTGGTTTTCTGAAATATTTCCGAACCCATGTGGCTCTATTTAACACAGTAGGATGACTGTTTCACATACAGCGCCATCTGTGGACTCAAACAGTGGTTTCCAGCCTAGCCCAACACAGAGATTTCTTTGGATTCCTGAAATCCTTTTACAGCAGTGTGTATAGTAGATGTGACAGACATGGAGAAAATGATATCTTAGAACTGTTTGATGATTTAGACTGAGTGGACAGTAAGGGTGAGCAGATGGTCAGAGAACTTTCTCCATACGGGTTTTTGGTCTCGGACAGAGCTGGATTGGAATTTTACTCTCTGTGAGTTCTGAGAGGAAATCTGTGAAGATGTCCTGCATTGAAAAGGAGTGTGAGGAGATCAGTGTGGTTGAGGTTCCTGGACTGAAGACAGAAGATCAGGAGATGGAAGAAGGTCAGTGTGGACTCTTTAGAGTTTCATACTATTTTTGTACTGCGACTTTTATATTTGTTTAAAGGTCGGAATTACGCTTGTTTTTTATTGTAAAATTAAAGAAAACATCAAACAACAACCACAACCTTTATTAATCTGTAGCTTCTTTTGATTCCCTGCAAACACGGTTACGTTGTGACAACTTATTGTTTTCGTGACCGCGACGTTGAAATGTAATGTCAGAAAGTCGTGACCACTTTGTCAGTACGTTATCACAACCTTCTACAATTCTTTCCTAAGTTCCGTTATATCTCTGTGAAATTTTGCTGACTCGCCAAAAAGCAGAAACAATTCCATAAACAGCATAATTTAACAGCGACAACATTGTAAGACAGGGTTGTGTAGCTGGGATTCTGAGTATATGGAAATGTAGACTAGACGCAGCCATTTATTACTGTGTTTGTTCATTACGGGATTAAATGGTAAACATGAACGTTTCTGTAGTTACAAACACAATTACATTATATACACACAGAAATATACATGAAACATTATGAGAATATAAAGATAGAATGTCTGAAATATTAAGAAATACAGAGAGAAAGATTAATTTAATCGTTTTCTGAAATAATAATTTTATTTAAATATATTATATTCATATTGCGTATAAATAAACATAACCATACTCAAATTATGATGACGTCATATCAGAAATATGTATGTGAAACATGTCAGTAAACTAGCTAACTGTGGTAAATCAGTCGGTAACTGATTGAAAGAGCTCAGTAAACTAGCTGAGGTAAATCAGCCTGTAGCTGAGTGAAACATGTCAGTAAACTAGCTAACTGAGGTAAATAAGCCTGTAGCTGAGTAAAAGTCAGGTTTATTTATATGGCGCTTTTTACAACTATGTTGTCTCAAAGCAAAACATATATCCCCCAGTGAGCAAGCCAGAGGCAAGAGTGGCAAGGAAAAACTCCCTCAGACTGGAGGAAGAAACCTTGGGAGAAAAAACTAGCTAACTGAGGTAAGTCTACCTGTACTTGAGTGAAACATGTCAGTAAACTAGCTAACTGAGGTAAGTCTACCTGTACTTGAGTGAAACATGTCAGTAAACTAGCTAACTGAGGTAAGTCTACCTGTACTTGAGTGAAACATGTAAGTAAACTAGCTAACTGAGGTAAATAAGCCTGTAGCTGAGTGGAACATGTCAGTAAACTAGCTAACTGAGGTAAATCAGCCTGTAGCTGAGTAAAACATGTCAGTAAACTAGCTAATTGAGGTAAATCAGCCTGTACTTGAGTGAAACATGTCAGTAAACTAGCTAACTGAGGTAAATCAGCCTGTAGCTGAGTGGAACATGTCAGTAAACTAGCTAATTGAGGTAAATCAGCCTGTACTTGAGTGAAACATGTAAGTAAACTAGCTAACTGAGGTAAATAAGCCTGTAGCTGAGTGGAACATGTCAGTAAACTAGCTAATTGAGGTAAATCAGCCTGTACTTGAGTGAAACATGTCAGTAAACTAGCTAACTGAGGTACATCAGCCTGTACTTGAGTGAAACATGTCAGTAACCTAGCTAATTGAGGTAAATAAGCCTGTAGCTGAGTAAAACATGTCAGTAAACTAGCTAACTGAGGTAAGTCTACCTGTACTTGAGTGAAACATGTCAGTAAACTAGCTAACTGAGGTAAATCAGCCTGTACTTGAGTGAAACATGTCAGTAAACTAGCTAACTGAGGTAAATCAGCCTGTACTTGAGTGAAACATGTCAGTAAACTAGCTAACTGAGGTAAGTCTACCTGTACTTGAGTGGAACATGTCAGTAACCTAGCTAATTGAGGTAAATAATCCTGTAGCTGAGTGAAACATGTAAGTAAACTAGCTAACTGAGGTAAGTCTACCTGTACTTGAGTGAAACATGTCAGTAAACTAGCTAACTGAGGTAAGTCTACCTGTACTTGAGTGAAACATGTCAGTAAACTAGCTAACTGAGGTAAGTCTACCTGTACTTGAGTGAAACATGTAAGTAAACTAGCTAACTGAGGTAAATCAGCCTGTACTTGAGTGAAACATGTCAGTAAACTAGCTAACTGAGGTAAATCAGCCTGTAGCTGAGTAAAACATGTCAGTAAACTAGCTAACTGAGGTAAATAAGGCTGTAGCTGAGTGAAACATGTCAGTAAACTAGCTAATTGAGGTAAATCAGCCTGTACTTGAGTGAAACATGTCAGTAAACTAGCTAACTGAGGTAAATCAGCCTGTAGCTGAGTGAAACATGTAAGTAAACTAGCTAACTGAGGTAAATAAGCCTGTAGCTGAGTGGAACATGTCAGTAAACTAGCTAACTGAGGTAAATCAGCCTGTACTTGAGTGAAACATGTCAGTAACCTAGCTAATTGCGGTAAATCAGCCTGTAAACTAGCTAATTGAGGTAAATAAGCCCGTAGCTGAGTGAAACATGTCAGTAAACTAGCTAACTGAGGTAAACCAGCCTGTAGTTGAGTGAAAGATTTTAGTAAACTGGCTGAGGTAAATCAGCCAGAAGCTGTGTGAAAGATATCAGTAGACTTGCTAACTGAGGTAAGACATTAAAGAGGAGCACAAACGGAAGTAAAGCCATTTCATGAGCCCAGAAAGTTCATGGATATATATTAGTTTTATTCCTAAATGAACCACTAGAAAACACTTTACAGTTGAAAAAACACAGTCAATTAGTCAATTACTTTATTTTTAATTGTTTATTTTGGAAGTTGTGTTACAACAACAAAATGACGTTTTTAAAAAGTGGGATCTATTTGTACAGGAAGAATTAACAAGTCTGAGAAATATGGTCATATGTGTTAAATTAATGTAAAATGAAATTAATATAAAAATTAAATAAAATGTATTTTCTTGTCATTTGAATGCATTTTTTTATTTTCACTTAATTTGACTTTAACAGTAAAATGGTGGCAAACTTAAAATGTTAATGTAATGAGAAATTGTGGCTGTTACTTTGTGTCTGTGGTGGTACCATTTTATTGGCTACACCGCTGACATCAGTTACACCGGAACATTAAAACAACATGTAAAATCCAAATATTTTTTTTCTGTAACAAAGATTATATTTTTTCTTCTTAGTTAATCACAGGTGTCGTTGAAGGTAAATGCCGCTAAAAGGCTACGTCTTTACAGACGGGGGTTGTTTATTAATGGTTCTTTAATGCTCTTTAATATTCTTATGGATGGTTAAATATCATGACCAAATTCAGAATATGGGTTCGGTTAAACAACCTTTGATTTTTAATGATTTTATAATATTGTTGGTTTTTATCACTGTTCAGTCTAAACAATTTCACATGTGTTGTGTATTTGTTATATATTACATGTTTAATTCATGGTACTCTATGTTTAATTCATGGTAATCCTAAAATAATTATTGTGTTAACATGTTAAATTTAACTTAAATGCTTTGCCTAAAGTTTTTAAAGTTATAACCTCAGAAAAAATGAAATGCTGCTGCTGTTGCTTCTAATCGTAAAAGCATGCAAGTCAGTTGTGTTATTTCAGTGAAATTCAGTTAGCTGTCCGATGTGTTAGTAAATGTATTAAGTAAAACCCCAACACTGGCTTCTGGCCTTGTTCATCTGCATATTGCTCAATTGTGTTTTTCTATCTTCGGGTCTACCTTCCATTGCCACATTATTGTTGTTAGCATGTACCCTACTACTGAGTGTTGTTCTGCAACAGCTCACTATTAAAAATCCCTGCTAAGAAAACATCATAGAAACCATTAAAGGCAACTGTTGGTTCCTGGTGGTGTCAAATAGTCATTAATGGTATTTTGTGTTTGTTCTTATGGGTTGATATCACAGTGTAAAGGATTCTAATGCTTTAACAGATGTTCTGCGATTAATTCCTGGTGCAGTGGATTGTTTCCTAATGGGATCTTAAAGTGCTCTACATAAAACTAAGAGTCTGTAATGGTATCCATTAAGCCAATTCCCATTAAAACCCAAACACATGAGGTTTTACTGGTCTTTTTTCAGCTAAGAAGTTGAGTGTGGCAGTCATCTTTGGTGAGAATGTAAAGGTACTCCAATATGTTTATGTTGACTTTAGTCTAGTTTTGCTGTGTGTGTTATCATTAGAAAAGTTACCCACAGTCTAAGGTATTATCACAGTTCAGTTATAGCCAAGGTCTAAAATTCATGGGGTCCTGGGGGTCCAAAAATTCTGAGGATTCCTGAAAACAAATTTGAGACAGAGCTTCTTTCTTTCTTGACTAACCGGAACTGCAGCTCTGGTCTGCCTCAGGGTGGCGTTGTAGTTAGTTCTTCACAGCCTAGCCACTGGAACTCCACCCAGGACACCTCTGAGACGTTTGTAAATCTGTTTTACCCCCTGATATTTAGGTGGTCCTGTGTTAAACCATGAGATACCATAAGACAACATGGGATTATCGGGGGTCTTTTGCATAACAGTTATAGATCCTTTCAGTCTCGTTAGCACGATTACATGTAGAAAACAACAGCCACTTACATTTGTGGTTAGAAATCATGGTTATTAAATACTTGACCAAAGTGAAATGCTCTTTTCTAGTTTGGTAGATCTTCTATTAACTGCTATCTTATTTACCATCCCTTTCTCTGTCTTAAGTTTGAAAAATAATTATTCACTCTTTGTTCCAAACTCTTGGGAAATTGAACAAGTTTGGATTTACAAATCTGACGTTATGACATCATAATATTTAATTAAGTGGTACCAGCCCCACCAGGACCCCTTGTATGTTGCACCTTGTTTGGCATCTTTACTATAGTTTTGGTGACCATGGTTTGGAAATCATCTGTAATCATCATGGGTTACTGTTGAGATTTTATTGTTTATTATTATTTTTTTTTATGTGTGTCATATTCTTTTTCTAAAAAATGCAAAGTCAACAAAGTACTGTTCAGTATTGTCCTTAAGTACTGCTACAGATATCATTGCATGTTTGTTTTAACCTTTAATGAGAAAATGAGAGGAAATATAGAGGAATATACTCTTAACAAAACACATCAAACTTTTACAATCAAAAACAGCCTTGTATCTAAAGTAATGTACCACACACCAAGATGATATGAAAACTAGTCAAAGCAAGTATGTAATGTTAATGTTAGCCAGATTAGCTACATGAATCAGTTGCTGGGCTAGAAACAATAATAAAAGTATTATACAGAAAATTATAATGTATACTTAAACATTACCTAATCTTCAGCTATACATGGTGACAAATGTCATATAACAGGCAGCAGTGACCAAGACAGTGTAAACAAGCCTTATAGAGTGCTAATATCAGCTAAGCTAATCCTTTTAATCTCATCACATTACTGCCCTACAGATACTGTTTACAACACAGTTTTCTGAAATTTAACCTCTTAGATTTAAATGTTTTACTTGTTAGTGAGAACAAGTATTTTCATGGTACTTCACTGATTTCAGATGATTAGCAATTTAACTGACTCAAACCAACATTAACATATTAATCATTACAACCAACATTAATGGATATTCAAGTCAAGTGGGTTTTATTGTCATTTCAACTACATACAGAGTACACAGTGAAACAAAACAACGTTCCTCCAGGACCATGGAGCAACATAGACAGTTCATACAGACACAAGTGCAACACAAACAAACAAGTGCGGACAGACAGAACACAACACAACACAGTACAGACACAACACAACACAGTACAGACACAACACAGTACAGACACAACACAACACAGTACAAACAACACAACACAGTACAGACAGAACACAACACTGTACAGACAGAACACAACACTGTACAGACAGAACACAACACTGTACAGACAGAACACAACACTGTACAGACAGAACACAATACAGTACAGACAGAACACAACACTGTACAGACAGAACACAACACAGTACAGACAGAACACAACACTGTACAGACACAACACAACACTGTACAGACACAACACAACACAGTACAGACAGAACACAACACAGTACAGACAGAACACAACACAGTACAGACAGAACACAACACAGTACATACAACACAACACAGTACAGACAACACAACACAGTACAGACAACACAACACAGACAACACAACACAGTTCAGACAGAACACAACACAGTACAGACAGAACACAACACAGTACAGACACCACACAACACAGTACAGACAGAACACAACACAGTACAGACAGAACACAACACAACACAGTACAGACAACACAACACAGTACAGACAACACAACAGTTCAGACAGAACACAACACAGTACAGACAGAACACAACACAGTACAGACACCACACAACACAGTACAGACAGAACACAACACAGTACAGACAACACAACACAATACAGACACAACACAACACAGTACAGACAGAGAATAATAAATAATTGCTGGTAGTGTGCAAATTGTGCAATGTGTAATAAATAGAGTCCAGTGAGGTAGTAGAGTTATTAGTGCAATGCTTCCCCTTTTTTATCTGGGGTAAATGGTTGGAGAGAGAGAGAGAGTGAGAGAGAGAGAGAGTGAGAGAGAGAGAGAGAGAGAGTGTGTACATGTACCAGAAGATATCAGTTCAGACGTTCAGTTGTGTTGAGAAGTCTTGGGGGAAGAAGCTGTTGCAGAGTCTGGTCGTGTTGGACCGGACGCTGTGGTACCTTCTTCCTGATGGCAGGAGGGAGAACAGTCTGTGTGAAGGGTGGGTGGGGTCATACACAATGCTGGTTGCTTTGCGGATGCAGCGGGTGGTGTAAATGTCCAAGACGGAGGGGAGAGAATTATTAATCTATAGTCTGGATGTTGTTGTGAAAGAAAATTCCAACAAATTCAATATCCACCTGAAAGTACAGCAAACATGGAAAAAAATGTAGTGTTTTTGCTCAAAATATATTAGAAAAGTCTTCTGCTCAAATGCATAACTGCACTGGGAAATCATTTCAGCATAAACTGTGAAATTAGACCAGACATAGTCTAGAATACAATTTAAACAACAATATACCTCTCTTTTATAGTTTTTAATTATATAATCTATGTATAATTAAAATATTTATATGAGGCCTAATTATTTACTGACATACTGTGCGTGGGGACAATATTTAAAAGCTATTTTTTTATTTACTCAAAAATATTCAAAACTTAGTGTGTTTATTTAACCCTTTCCAAGCTTCTACTTGTGAAACAACCCAGTATTATTTACAGTTCTCATCTAATACCTGCTTTGACTGCTCAGTACTTTATTAAGCTAAATCAAGATTTGCTGCTGAAGGAACTGAATACATTCATACAATGTCTGGGGCGTCCAGGAGAAATCTGGAACCTAACTTTGTTCTTCAAACTAGAGCTCAAGATCTGATCTACTTTTCTCACAATAACATATTCATGTTACTTTGTATTGTATGTATGATTATTTACATCTGTTCTAATCAGATCTGCTGTTCTTACTGGTGAACATACACTTATTGATCAGATAAACACTTTTAAACTATCAGCTCAGGTGCCTCAGAGTTTTGCACAGTAGTGTATTTGGTTATTTACTGGTATACTAGTTACTATTTAAGATGTAATAAAAGCAGAGTGAGCTTTTTGTGTGTGTTACAGCTTCACTGTATTCCAGGAGAGTTTCTTAAAGAAATCAGTTCAGTTTTTGAAGTTGGTTCTATTTTCTGCTTCTCACTTTGTCTAAATAAAGTAAGTGGTGAGTGTTGTCCCCCACAGTCTGATTGATTATCACAGTGTAGTTAAAGCCACGCTCAGTCTCATTAACACAGCTACCAGGTGAGAACGATTCCTGTTGTGAATTGTCCTTAACGTGTGCTGTTCTGTATGTATGAGATGCAGCAGTTAACTTCACACCTTGGACTTTCAGCTCAGTTCAGATTGAGAGGGAGCAGCTGGGAATCAGAGAACTCTCTTTATTAGTTTTTGGCCTCAGACAGAGCAGGACTGGGATTTTACTCTGTCTCTTCTGAGAGGAGATCTATAGAACATGTCCTGCATTAAAGAGGAATGTGAGGATATCAGTGTGATGGAGGTTCCTGGACTAAAAACTGAAGACCAGGAGATGGACAAAGGTCAGTGTGTACTTTATATGGATGAGATTGTTTTAAATATCATGAAACACCTTGAGGTTTAGACTACTCTAGACAAAGGAACCACAAACGCAACAAATGCTGCTGTTTCTTACCAAGTCAATGCAATAAGATGCTACATACACTTTAGACTGAGGGGTTACTTTGTAGAACCAATGGAGATCATGTATACAAAGAGTTCTTGTCACATCTGAAATTAGATGACCACTAACTGCAACAAAAGTAGATGCAAGTTGTTATTTTCCCCATATTTCCCAGTTCAACACATCTGACTTGTTGGCACCTAGAATTCCATTTAAAATCTCATTTAAGCTGATAGTTTAAAAACTTCTGATCAATAAGTGTGTGTTCACCACCAGATATGATTAGAACAGATGTAAATAATCATACATACAATACGAATGTGGCGGTACACGTACAAGATGCGCTACGTAATAAGGAGTTGCAGTTAACTATACCTCCTCAAGATTCAGAAATTCACAACCGACTACGCCACCCAGGGAGCTTCACCCTGAGAATTAAATTAGGGTGAACTGGGTGGAGAGAACTGTATAAACCAAAATCACTACAAAACAAGTGAAAATTAAAAGAAATAACCCAATTAATCAAACCAAAAAACAGTGAAGGCACCAAACACAAAGCCCAGCCTCTCCACACACAGGGCTTTCAGCCCATAAAACTAAACCAAAGAACAACAAAAATTTAATAAAAAATTAATAATACTAATAAAAGAACAAAAAAAAGAACAAATAATTAAACAACCAATAATAATGAGTAACTAATAGTAATTATTATAATAATCTACAGCACACTGGATGTAGTAAAGCTGTACCAAATCACAGATACTCACATGCGTGCCAACACCAAAAATAAACAAACCGCTTCTTTCAGCCCTCCAGTTACACGGATTTCACTTGAGGCTGGAAAGGGTTAATTTCAGCTTCGGCCAGGCCGTGGAGAAATACAACAAAACTACAAGTACTTTACCAAACCAGTAACTAAAAACTGGTCCAGCAGACCCCACAAACAGCGGGCAGCTCGCACCCCAACACAGGACGCAGGTACGCGCGAGCAGCAAGTGGTTTGATCCAATCACGCTCGCTGGACCTCGGAAACATTCACACGTGACGGTTAGACTCTACCGGCAGTATTATTTAATTAACCATTTCATACTTGGACCAATCGGATTCACCAACTCTCCATCTACTCTCATCACCTGAGGGTTGTAACCGCTGGATACGAGTAAAGGGATTCCTGAGACGCAATCCGATCTAAACAAAGAAATATCGGTCAAACTACCTCGCGACGAAACGACGACCCGGTGGGGGCTCGAGGGCAGGTGCACTAGGGCCTCTACCTGGACCTCTTTAAAAGACCCACGTATAATTTAAAAACGGACTTCCGGCGTGACAGTTTTATCATGAAAAGGTGGCAGCCGGATTAACCCTTTGCCTGCAACTGATAATAATACTGGGTTGTTTAGGAGAAGCTTGGAAAGAGTTAAATAAACACACTGACGTATGTAAAACACTACTTACTCTATTAATACTGATTAATATTTAATAATAAAGTGTAAAAGCTCTACTTACTCTATTAATACTGATTAATATTTAATAATAAAGTGTAAAAGCTCTACTTACTCTATTAATACTGATTAATATTTAATAATAAAGTGTAAAAGCACTACTTACTCTATTAATACTGATTAATATTTAATAATAAAGTGTAAAAGCTCTACTTACTCTATTAATACTGATTAATAGTTAATAATAAAGTGTAAAAGCTCTACTTACTCTATTAATACTGATTAATATTTAATAATAAAGTGTAAAAGCTCTACTTACTCTATTAATACTGATTAATATTTAATAATAGTGTAAAAGCTCTACTTACTCTATTAATACTGATGAATATTTAATAATAAAGTGTAAAAACACTACTTACTCTATTAACACTGATCAATATTTAATAATAAAGTGTAAAAGCTCTACTTACTCTATTAATACTGTTTAATATTTAATAATAAAGTGTAAAAAACACTACTTACTCTATTAATACTGATTAATATTTAATAATAAAGTGTAAAAGCACTACTTACTCTATTAATACTGATTAATATTTAATAATAAAGTGTAAAAACACTACTTACTCTATTAATACTGATTAATATTTAATAATAAAGTGTAAAAGCTCTGCTTACTATATATATATATATATATATATCAATGTGCCTACAACTTGTGCACAGTGCTGCTCTGGTTGTTTCAAACCTTCTTAATTATCACGCTAGTATTAGACGTTGTGAGTTTCTTTTTGTGTAACTGTATGTCTGATTTCTTATCTTAATATTCTGTTTCTACTCTAGAAACTCTTTGCGACTTCAAAGAGGAGCACAAAATGGATGTGAAGCCTGGAAGAAGCCTCGGTGACGCTTCCCACCAGACGGATCGCCTAAGAATTCATGGAGAAGACCTTCTCACTTGTTCTGAGTGTGGGAAGATTTTCATTTCACAGCGAGCTCTGAACCGTCACATGGGCGAACATGAAGGAACGAAACACCACCGTTGCTCCCAGTGCAACTCCAGGTTCAAACGTTACTCCGATTTAAAGCGACACCAGAGAATTCACACTGGAGATCAATCCTTCCGGTGTTCCCACTGCGGAAAGAATTTTCCGAACGAGAGTCAGCTTAAAGCCCACATGAGGAATCATACTGGAGAAAAACCGTTCACCTGCTCCGAGTGCGGGAAAGGTTTCGCCTTACAGAGCCACCTCAAAACCCACATGCTGATCCATACCGGAGAAAACCCGTTCACCTGCACCGAGTGTGAGAAGAGCTTCACCTCTGCGAAAGGCCTCGTGTATCACATGTACAAACACAAAGGAAACAAGCCTCACCAGTGCTCTCAGTGCGGGAAGGGCTTCATACGCACCTCGGACTTCAAGCTACACCAGAGAATTCATACCGGAGAAAAGCCTTTCAGCTGCTCCCAGTGCGGAAAGACTTTTGCGAGGTTGTACACCCACAAGGTCCACATGAGGGTTCATACTGGAGAGAGGCCTTTTTGCTGCACTCAGTGTGGAAGAAGCTTCAAGCAGATGAATCATCTAATGGTCCACCAGAAGAGAATCCACAAACTGGATAAAGTGGTGAATTGAGACTTAACCACTGCTACTGCTATCACTGCTGCTGCTACCACTCGACATGATCGTCTCTTTACGTGCTTACGTGATCTTCATAAAAATCTGTTTAATTTTACAAAAGAGGTCAAAGCTTCCTTTACTTTCAGTGTAAGTCAATGGAACCAGAATTTTTTACATGTTATTTTGGAGCTTTTCTATTGGTCCATTCATCATAAAACTTTCACCCAATGGGTGTGTCTCAAATCCTACTGATCTCCTACATAGGCAGCATTTTACATCATAGTATACGCTCCCGACATGTAGACTGTCCCAATTCTTACATACCTTAAACATGCTGTCTACTGAGGAACCTTATTTAGACCTGATTTTAAGAAAGTATCAAACTCTTCCTCAGCCGCTAAGACAATCCCATGATGCACCGCAGGCTGATCTAGGAGCAGTGAAGTGGTTTTAAAATGTGAGTTATTTTGATTCTCTGGAGTTTTAATGTGTTTCTGGTCATATAATCACACAGAACAGTATTTTATTATCAACTCTGTAACGAGTCCTTCACCATTTACACTTTATACTCCAGACATTAGCATTTATGCTAGTGGATTTTTAAGCCTCGGGCTATTGTTTTGGATGCCGGCTGTTAGCTTAGCAACCAGCTAACCCACCGGTGGCGTGCTGCAGTGGGCGGGAACAAGCCGTGACGCAGTCTCTTTCTAACTAGAGCGTCTCAGTAATCTGTTTACACACTCACTACCTAGACAGCCTACTTACACACTCACTACCTAGACAGCCTACTTAGACACTCACTACCTAGACAGCCTATTTACACACTCACTACCTAGACAGCCTACTTAGACACTCACTACCTAGACAGACTACTTACACACTCACTACCTAGACAGCCTACTTACACACTCCCTACCTAGACAGCCTACTTACACACTCCCTACCTAGACAACCTACGTACACACTCCCTACCTAGACAGCCTACTTACACACTCACTACCTAGACAGCCTACTTACACTCTCACTACCTAGACAGACTACTTACACACTCACTACCTAGACAGCCTACTTACACACTCCCTACCTAGACAGCCTACTTACACACTCCCTACCTAGACAGTCTACTTACACACTCACTACCTAGACAGCCTACTTACACTCTCACTACCTAGACAGCCTACTTACACTCTCACTACCTAGACAGCCTACTTACACACTCACTACCTAGACAGCCTACTTACACACTCACTACCTAGACAGCCTACTTACACACTCACTACCTAGACAGCCTACTTACACACTCACTACCTAGACAGCCTACTTACACACTCACTATGGTTTGAGACACTCCCCAGGTAAAGAGCACACACTGGGAACAAAGATGGCGGTTTGTTCCTTCATGTACGCCCATGTGACGATTCAGAGCTGGCATAGAAATGAAAATCTTCCCACACTGAGCAAACACGAGAAGGTCTTCTCCATAAATTCTCAGGTGATCTGTGTGGTGGGAGGAGTCACTGAGGCTTGTATGTTAATTTCATTCCAGTGAAAAGCAGAGAGGAGAGAATTTCTCATGGACGGATAGAGATTTCCAGAAGATGGACACGTACACTGCAATTAGATGCCACCTCCATCCTAACAAAGTACTTAAAAGTATTAATAATCTAACCCCATAACATAAGTATGATTAGTATTATGATAAGTATCATAATACTCAAAAACAGGAGAAAGATTGAGTCCAAACACCTGCATGTTAGGTTGATCACTCTAAACTACCCATAGGTGTGAGAGTATGCTGGCCGTGCGATGGACTGGTGATCTGTCTGTGATGTACCCCGCCTTCGCTTGATGACATTGGGATTGGCTCCAGACACCCCCCCCCCCACCCCCCCCACCCCCCCCCCCCCCCCCCCCCAGTGACCCTGACTAGCAGGATAAAGTGGAAGATAATGGATGGAGGGATATTTTATATAAATATGTACACACAAACACACCATGGTGGTCCTGTGGGGGTCCTGATCATTAAAGAACAGAGTAATAAAGTATACAGAGAATCAGATGAACTACAGTCTGTAAGTGGAGCTGATACAGTGGACAGTGAGTGGAGCTCCTGTATGGTCAGTGGAGCTGATACAGTGGACAGTGAGTGGAGCTCCTGTATGGTCAGTGGAGCTGATACAGTGGACAGTGAGAGGAGGTCCTGTATGGTCAGTGGAGCTGATACAGTGGACAGTGAGTGGAGCTCCTGTATGGTCAGTGGAGCTGATACAGTGGACAGTGAGTGGAGGTCCTGTATGGTCAGTGGAGCTGATACAGTGGACAGTGAGTGGAGGTCCTGTATGGTCAGTGGAGCTGATACAGTGGACAGTAAGTGGAGGTCCTGTATGGTCAGTGGAGCTGATACAGTGGACAGTGAGTGGAGGTCCTGTATGGTCAGTGGAGCTGATACAGTGGACAGTGAGTGGAGGTCCTGTATGGTCAGTGGAGCTGATACAGTGGACAGTGAGTGGAGGTCCTATATGGTCATTGGAGCTGATACAGTGGACAGTGAGTGGAGGTCCTGTATGGTCAGTGGAGCTGATACAGTGGACAGTGAGTGGAGCTCCTGTATGGTCAGTGGAGCTGATACAGTGGTCAGTAAGTGGAGATAGAGGGAGGTGGACCTAATAAAGCACAATGAATGTTTACAGAGTTGACTGTGGCCACTAAAGATGGTAGTGTAATGTAATGTAAATAAAAGTTACATCTACGTGACTTCACAGCCTAACTGCCTGATAAAGAACCTCATAATAACGACCAGCGTACTGATTGACACGACGCCTTTATTAAACGTCAGCATCGTACAAACATGATCCAGTATTAAACTCTGAACTAAACAAAGTACTTAAACTAACTGTATGACTCCCCCCAAACAGGCGATCCAGAAACTTGGCCTTCAGGTGGGATCATGGGCTTGTGCTGAGATTTCTTTGGACGACGTGTATATGTCGTCACCGATGGCTTGTTCCGAAGGAGGTCCCTTGTGCAGAGGCACAGGTATCTGCTGGACCGCATCCACGTAAGGAAGGGGGTTTTGGGCAACCAGGTCAAAGACGAGGGCCATCAGGCTGAAGACGTAACCTGTGAGGTGTGAAGGTCTTTTTAGTTATTTGCACTTTCTCTTGGACGCCTGTTTGAAATAAACATATATTTTATTAAAGGACTTACAGCGCGCTGGCTCCGTCGTCCCTGGTTTGACAGACTGTCCTCTCTTTTTGGCTTTTGGAGATGCAGGTTCCCCTTTAGATGCTGTCGTTTGTGGACGGTCAGCATTCTCGTTGAAATGCATTGCTGCCAGGTACAACCTAAACCACAACACAAACGCAAAACCTGTTCATACTCAACAGGAATACGTACCTTCAATATCTAGCAGGAGGTTTTGGTAAAGTCAACCAATCACCGATGATGTCATTAATAAAACCACAGGAGAAGAAATGCTTGGCAAGTGACTCCAAAAGTCTAAGATGAAGTGTAGCATGATGTGCCGCCGTTCCCTGGATCACATTCAGCCATCAGTGAATCTGATATACAGAATCTTGCAACATTTGTATCTGACTCAGGAGAACACCAGGCAGTCTTGCCGAGACTTTTGCCCGTGGTGGAGGTCCGGAGAGTCAGTGGCAATAATAAGAGCAACTGACTGCAAACTGAAACCACTGCTCAATATCTGACTTTAAACTCTGTAGATTAGCATAGCAATGTCTGTACACAGTTAACTCATTAGAGCAAAATGTGCCCAATCCAACAAGCCCTGGATCGCAATGCCAGCCTTTAAGAAATCAGAGATACAGCCTGGAAACCCCAACCTGTTGTCTTCTCTGAGGTGTCCATGTTGTTTCCCTGGTAGTAAGAGGTTGGCGGACCACTCTGTTAGACAAAATTCTAAATTTCCTCCTTCGATTTTACACTTACAGTCCAGTGTATTTATATTTACCTTCATTTCTTTCATCAGTCATACTTAATGTTCAGTGCCCACAACAACATACTCACTTTAAATCAAGTTGTTTGCAATTGTTAGAGCCTAATTGTGTGAAAAATTTGGTTTAGACTCTATTTTTGCTTGCTGGCTTTCGGTCTGGAACTTTTATTTTGACATGGCCTTAGGCCACCTGTTCAGTTAAAGGTGGTGTCTTCCACATGGTGATCAGTCTCAGGTAGACAGTGGAAGATGCAGTAATGGAATAGTTTTTATCGCTTTAACATTTGAACTACATCTATTGGAATTTAGAAAACCTACTGGAATTTCTATTAACATTTGGAACTTTATTTTGGATGAAGCCTAGCTTTTGTGGATTACAATTTGGATTTATTCCTCTTTGTACCACCTGCTTGCCTACCTGCCACTTACCTATCTCCCCACCTGCCTGCCTGACTGTGAGCTTTCTCCCTACATGCCTGGGTTAGGGTTTAGGGTTAGGGTTAAGGTTAGGGTTACCATCTATGAACCCAGGTATGAGCAACAGCCAGATGCGTAATCATTTTACAGTATCTACATACTGGAATCAGTTTGGCCATTACAGCAATATTTGTTTATGTTTATTATATTTAAAATCTGTTTGTGAAGATAACACACCTAGTTAGATCTTGTACACAGGACAGTAATCTGGATGCAGTGGAAAGTGGTCAGCGGAGTGCCCACCTCATTATGCTCGCTATCTGAGTGGTGTCATAATCCTGTGGTCATCAACTAGTCAACATCAAGCTTAACGCATCATCACAGTGTCTTTACTATATTCTCAGTCAGCTCTTCTACATACTGGATCACCAGCTCAGTTACGAATGCCTCTCAGGTAGAACAGCCCAGACGTGGTTTACATGGTCGTTTTGATGGTCGGCTATTGACCTGATGTCTCCTGGCCACCCTTTCATGTTTCTTCACAGACCAAAACCAGTTCCCTCGGCCTTTAGTGTGACCTCTTCTATACATACCTCCATCCATAACTCCATACATACCTCCATACATTGAAGGATATCTTTTAATCTAAGTTATTAAGAAGACGTACCTGCACAGCATTCCAATGAAGGGCAGAACCACATTTCTGGGTACGAAGCGTGAGATAACGCTGTGAAATGACTGCACGGGTGACGTCTGGTACTGTGGGCTCAGCTTCTCCACATCAGACAGGGCTCTCTGATTGACCGGGGGTTTATTCAGTGTTGTTGAATCTGGGGAGATAAATAACATATTGATATAATACATATAAGAAAACACATTGAACAGCTACTTCCACCAACGATTACCTTTCTCCATGAGTCCGATATTGTAGCGGTGGTTGATTTTACGATCCTCTAGCAACTGCTGGATCTGAGGGTGACTGTCAGTGACCACACAGTCCAACTTCACACCATGTTCCTCCAGAAGATCCAGGCTTCTGCTAAGGCCCTCCTTCTCCATGTGGTGGCTTCCTCCTACCTCGCTGCTCTGTGGGGGAACAGCCAAACATACTAAAGGCTTAGGAAACGCATACAGATACATATTTAGACAAACTGATTATGAAATGGTTTTGAAAAACAACACATCTCCACGTAATCTGAATACCCCAGCAAGTAACATGTCCCGAACATGGCCGCCATCTTGAAAACCGCTATAGAGGATCAAGGGCATGAACCACATGTTCTGTCTCTGATGCTGAACTGCGCCCTCAGATCTGTGTTCTGCACCAGGAACAGAACACTGAACATGTTGTTCAATGTGGTGGTTGTTGTAACTTTCTGTGTTGATAACGACTGAACCACAAGAAATATTACAAATCTGATTACATCAATCGGTTTCTGAGACAGTTCTGATCTTCTACACAAGACTTCGGACTCACACAGTGTGTATATATATATATATATATATATATATATATATATATATATATATATAATGTGTGTGTGTGTGTAGCCTCAGAAAAATCAGAGCCTGAAGAAACTCAGAAAAGCCGAGCAGCTCAACCCAGGGCGAGAGCACAATTTAGAGAAGCTCTTTTCACTTTTGTTTGTTTTAAGCTCATTTTGTTACAAATTTTTTTTAAAAATGAAGGGTATTAATAACTATTTACCCATAGAGACAATTACAGCACCAACATAGATAACACAGGTAAAGACATTTTATAATCTTAGTTATTTGAATGTATTTATTATTTATTCTTTTTATTTTGCGTAATAATTTATTCTAGATTATGATTTTATGCCAATAATACCAATAAAAGTTAAATATATATACATTTTATGTCATCATTATTATTTCATTACTATATCATATATTATTTTTAATATCATTTTTACATGTATTTATCAACATAAGGAAGTAGTAACAAATTAGCTATGTAGTGAAAGTTGACTGTATTTTGCTAAATGATTGTGATTTATGTTTCTTTACATGTTCTTAATTTGTTGCGTGGCTGTTTCTACAAATAGTGCAGTAACTTTAACAGCTTTTATTGATATTTGTGTCAATACAGCACAATTAAAAATAAGTCTGTTGGGTGAGGTTGGCACTGTTTGGGTCTGTAGCAAGTTAGCATATAAATCTACTGATCAGAACACCACAAAACAGGCTACATTTGCTGGTCGCCCAACTTCACTCTAATTATAATCACTATTTTAAGTAGTCTGATCTTTTGTTGGTGTTTAGATTAGCCAGAAACCAACATGGGTAGAGTTCTTAGCATGCTAGCAAAGCCAATGTCCTAGTTAGCAGCCCCGTTAAAAATGCATCAGCTGTTCAACAAACAACTTGACATATATATATATATATATATATATATATATATATATATATATATATATATATATATATATATATATTCATTCTCACATACCTGCATCAGCTGTATGTCTATAACGGTGTTGCTCTGCAAATGCATCATGGAGTAACTCCCATACTTCACAGAGTGTCCTGCAAATTCAAAGTCAGAGATACTAAACATTGGTAAAGAAAACATAACTGTTCATAATGAGCAGCCACATCATCTCTTACACATTTACAAGGTTCTGTGCAAGGCCTCTTTCTTTAAAGGAGCAATGTGTAAGTGTTTAGATGTAAACAATCTAAAATTAATTAAAACTGTTACCAAAGTGTGAAGAAATAAAGAGGTCTAAAGAGGTCTATGTATCACACTGCAGAAATATCTACTGAAGTTGGTATGCTAACTGCCTAGCGCTGGGACGTCCTGTCCTGTAATACCACTTTGCACCTGAAGAGGCAATAGTAAGACACCATAATACCTGAAGAGGTGATAGTGAATAACTGTAATACCTCTTTATACCTGAAGAGGTGATAGTGAGTCACTGTAGTACCACTTTGTACCTGAAGAGGTGATAGTGAGTCACTGCAGTACCACTTTGTACCTGAAGAGGTGATAGTGAGTCACTGTAGTACCACTTTGTACCTGAAGAGGTGATAGTGAGTCACTGAAGAGGAAGATGACGTATCTGAATACCCCAGGAGGTAACGGGTGAGGGGTCCTATCTTTTGTGCTGTCATGTTGTTCAATGTGTTTGTTGTTAAAACTTTCTGTGTTGATAACGTTTGATTACAAATCTGACTGCATCAATCGATTTCTGATCAGTTCTGATCTTCTTTGATCTGCTACACGACCACCTTCCTATTGGACAAACTCGCCCTTGATCCAATATGGCGGCCATGTTCAGGACATAGCCTAAAAGATAGCCCCCCTCACCCGTTACTAGCTGGGGTATTCAGATACACCATTTTCCCTGAGACTTTTAACCCTGTAGAAGCAGAACAAGAGAGAACATTGAAGCTGTTTCACCCACGTAGACCCTCCATGGAGAGGAACGTTTGATGCTGAACGTTTCTTCTAGACTGGTCAGGTCTTTGAAGGAACATCAATTTAACAAGAGATACAGAAATAACAATGTGTACCTGTTCCGTCTGCTCGCATATCACCACCGACAACGACGCCCTCCTCCTGGCTCAGACGCCGAAGCATCTCCTTCTGCTCCGTATTCCACTTGTGGACCACAGCAGGCTGAAGGTAGGTCCTGGCATGTTTCTTAAAGGCCTCATATGTGTGTGTTTTCAGCTGCATCGCCCGGAACACCTACAAAACGATTCCAAACTACGCATCACTGAGAGTCTAACTCTGACTAACACATTTCTCAGCAAATAACAGATCCGGCACCTTCTGCATCTTCTGAAAAGAAGCTCCGCTGAAGTATACGGCGGCAGACAGCTGAAGGTTGCCCGCAGGTGTGCTGCCGACAACAGGCTGACTCCTCCACTGTCTGAAGAACATGCAGTGAGGACACAGCTGGTCCACGGCCAAGAAGGTCCCTCTCCTGTGTGGTCGGACGTTGCAAGCCCTGGTGCACGCAGGACAGGCCTGGAACAGGCTGAGCAGGCAATGTTCAAACACTATGAACTTGGCCTCCCCGTAGGGTGATCTCGATGGGTCACTGCATCAAAAACACAAAGAAACAAACCTTGTGAAGATCCTTCAACCTGACAACAAAGTAAACACTGCTAACTTGACTCACGAAGGCTGCGATGACTCTGTCGCAGTTCTTGAAGACTCTGCAGGTTCATAGGTCAGATGTGGTGGATCAGTTGCTGCAGTAGAAACATCCTCCACCTCCTCCTCCTCCAGTTCGAGACGGGGTCTCTTTGCCCGCCTTGAGACCTTCAGTGGGTTTGAAGTTGCTCGTTGGGATGCGGTGCCTACCGCCGCACTCTGACACGGCACTGTCGCCTGGATGCCTGCCAAGTCAAAAGACTTCTGAGAAAACTGCTCAGAACATCTGGGTGTGACAGTCAGCAACACTTAGTTGACCAAAAGCATTTAACAAGGTCAGGGATCGGCAACATGTGGCCCCCTTGTGGCTGAACCGTAGATTTCACTACTCAGGTAAAAACAAAATAATCCTCTTTCACAGTAAAATGAAGCTTTGAACTCAGCTTCCTATTCGCTGGGTTCTTGTTCCTCCTTCCACCTTAAACTATACAGCAGTTACATTCTGCCCCCTCAGGTACCTTTTAAGATGGAGCAGGAATAATCAACCGAGAAGACGATGATGAATAAGAAACATCTTCATAAAAAGTCAAACACTCAGAGACGTTTACAAGAAAGTGTCCAGCTTTTGTGGAACCATGTCTAAAGCAGCTAAAGTGGTTTGATTTTTGTTTGAAGGAAAAACAGCTTGAAGACGTTGTGTGTCTTATATGTTGGTATACAGGCACTTGCAGTCAACTACGTTACCTTTGCTTCGGAGGTGAGGTCTCAACGTTTTCCAGGACAGCTGCGTTCCCTGCGATGCTAGACTAGGAGCATCGGTTTGGCAGCCTACATCACTGGTAAGTGGGAGCTGATATGAAGTACTCTGAAATACAAACGTGCACTGAAGTCATAGCTCAGTTCTGAAATAAACCTGATTTAACAGACTGATTAGATATCATCTTTTAATGATGTCTAATCACATCAGCGGCGGAGAAGCGGAGAGCTCAGTCTAGTGGATGAAATGAAAATGTATAAATTTACCTGATGAAGGAATTAACAATGAAACATCGTGTTATGTAGTTAAAGCTTTTTACATAGCTGTGCAAACGTTTGTTATTTGGAGCTGGCTAGTAGCTAACATTATTTATACTATCTATTTGCTTTTGATCTTGACATCAAAACAAAGTAAATTAAACTTATTAGTTCACAGTAGTTGGTATAGTTTAGTGTTACACTGCTGCCCTCCATACTGTAGACTGGGCTTCTCACCTGGTAACCACCTTACACTACACCAATAACAGTCCTAACTCTACCTTCACCTACCTGTGTACAGGTAAACTGTAACACTACCCTCACCTACCTGTGTACAGGTAAAGTGTAACACTACCTTCGCCTACCTGTGTACAGGTAAACTGTAACACTACCTTCACCTACCTGTGTACAGGTAAACTGTAACACTACCTTCACCCACCTGTGTACAGGTAAAGTGTAACACTACCTTCACCTACCTGTGTACAGGTAAACTCTAACACTACCTTCACCTACCTGTGTACAGGTAAACTGTAACACTACCTTCACCTACCTGTGTACAGATAAACTGTAACACCACCTTCACCTACCTGTGTACAGGTAAACTCTAACACTACCTTCACCTACCTGTGTACAGGTAAACTGTAACACTACCCTCACCTACCTGTGTACAGATAAACTGTAACACTACCCTCACCTACCTGTGTACAGGTAAACTGTAACACTACCTTCACCTACCTGTGTACAGGTAAACTCTAACACTACCTTCACCTACCTGTGTACAGGTAAACTGTAACACTACCTTCACCTACCTGTGTACAGATAAACTGTAACACCACCTTCACCTACCTGTGTACAGGTAAACTCTAACACTACCTGCACCTACCTGTGTACAGGTAAACTGTAACACTACCCTCACCTACCTGTGTACAGGTAAACTGTAACACTACCTTCACCTACCTGTGTACAGGTAAACTGTAACACTACCTTCACCTACCTGTGTACAGGTAAACTGTAACACTACCTTCACCTACCTGTGTACAGGTAAACTGTAACACTACCTTCACCTACCTGTGTACAGGTAAACTGTAACACTACCTTCACCTACCTGTGTACAGGTAAACTGTAACACTACCCTCACCTACCTGTGTACAGGTAAACTGTAACACTACCCTCACCTACCTGTGTACAGATAAACTGTAACACTACCCTCACCTACCTGTGTACAGGTAAACTGTAACACTACCCTCACCTACCTGTGTACAGGTAAACTCTAACACTACCTTCACCTACCTGTGTACAGGTAAACTGTAACACTACCTTCACCTACCTGTGTACAGATAAACTGTAACACCACCTTCACCTACCTGTGTACAGGTAAACTCTAACACTACCTTCACCTACCTGTGTACAGGTAAACTGTAACACTACCCTCACCTACCTGTGTACAGGTAAACTGTAACACTACCTTCACCTACCTGTGTACAGGTAAACTGTAACACTACCCTCACCTACCTGTGTACAGGTAAACTGTAACACTACCTTCACCTACCTGTGTACAGGTAAACTCTAACACTACCTTCACCTACCTGTGTACAGGTAAACTGTAACACTACCTTCACCTACCTGTGTACAGATAAACTGTAACACTACCCTCACCTACCTGTGTACAGGTAAACTGTAACACTACCTTCACCTACCTGTGTACAGGTAAACTGTAACACTACCTTCACCTACCTGTGTACAGGTAAACTGTAACACTACCCTCACCTACCTGTGTACAGGTAAAGTGTAACACTACCTTCACCTACCTGTGTACAGGTAAACTCTAACACTACCTTCACCTACCTGTGTACAGGTAAACTGTAACACTACCTTCACCTACCTGTGTACAGGTAAACTGTAACACTACCCTCACCTACATGTGTACAGGTAAACTCTAACACTACCTTCACCTACCTGTGTACAGGTAAACTGTAACACTACCCTCACCTACCTGTGTACAGATAAACTGTAACACTACCCTCACCTACTTGTGTACAGGTAAACTGTAACACTACCTTCACCTACCTGTGTACAGGTAAACTGTAACACTACCTTCACCTACCTGTGTACAGGTAAACTGTAACACTACCTTCACCTACCTGTGTACAGGTAAACTGTAACACTACCTTCACCTACCTGTGTACAGGTAAACTGTAACACTACCCTCACCTACCTGTGTACAGGTAAACTGTAACACTACCTTCACCTACCTGTGTACAGGTAAACTGTAACACTACCTTCACCTACCTGTGTACAGGTAAACTGTAACACTACGTTCACCTACCTGTGTACAGGTAAACTGTAACACTACCTTCACCTACCTGTGTACAGGTAAACTGTAACACTACCCTCACCTACCTGTGTACAGGTAAACTGTAACACTACCTTCACCTACCTGTGTACAGGTAAACTGTAACACTACCTTCACCTACCTGTGTACAGGTAAACTGTAACACTACCCTCACCTACCTGTGTACAGGTAAACTGTAACACTACCCTCACCTACCTGTGTACAGGTAAACTGTAACACTACCCTCACCTACCTGTGTACAGGTAAAGTGTAACACTACCTTCACCTACCTGTGTACAGGTAAAGTGTAACACTACCTTCACCTACCTGTGTACAGGTAAACTGTAACACTAGCTTCACCTACCTGTGTACAGGTAAACTATAACACTACCTTCACCTACCTGTGTACAGGTAAAGTGTAACACTACCCTCACCTACCTGTGTACAGGTAAAGTGTAACACTACCTTCACCTACCTGTGTACAGGTAAACTGTAACACTAGCTTCACCTACCTGTGTACAGGTAAACTATAACACTACCTTCACCTACCTGTGTACAGGTAAACTGTAACACTACCTTCACCTACCTGTGTACAGGTAAACTGTAACACTACCTTCACCTACCTGTGTACAGGTAAAGTGTAACACTAGCTTCACCTACCTGTGTACAGGTAAACTATAACACTACCTTCACCTACCTGTGTACAGGTAAACTGTAACACTACCTTCACCTACCTGTGTACAGGTAAACTGTAACACTACCTTCACCTACCTGTGTACAGGTAAACTGTAACACTACCTTCACCTACCTGTGTACAGGTAAACTGTAACACTACCTTCACCTACCTGTGTACAGGTAATGGATAGCAGGATCTGGTAAACTCTGAATGGAGGTGTTCAGTTTAAGGTGATCTGGTTCAGTGAGGTACTGCACGGCTGCTACTCACCGGTTGCGGTTGGGGCTGCGATGCCAGTAAGGCTGGAACCGCTCCTCTCTTTAGCGTGAGCCGCTGAGCGAAGCCGGCCCGGTACTGTCCCAGGTTGGAGAAATTGTCCGGAGTGAAATGTTCTGAGCAGACTAACAGCTTGGAATTGAAGTTGTCGGGGATCCTGTTATAGATGAACATCAGCCACGCCCGCTGGCACTTGGCCTCCTTGGGCAGGGTATGAAACGTGCCGACGTCCCCCTCGCATCCCGGCACGGCACATTTCTGCACGTAGTCCGCCAGTTTCGTCGCCGCCGTCGCTCCGTTGTCGTTGGTTTCTTCCTCGCCAGGCCTGCCACTCTGTTCCGGGTTGGGCTGAGCGGGTGCCTGGGCTGCGGCTCGGGCTGGTGTCGGTAGATTTGAAGGGTGTAAATATTCATAAGTCAGTTTAGGATTTTGAGCTGGGCCCGGTTTTTTCATCCCTCTTCTGTAACCACAGTGTTTGAGGTCCACGGTATGTATGGTTCTAGATACTGAACTCTCAGTGTTACAGTATAATAACCTAAATTCACATTCCGTGGCATGTTAAACATCTCCTGGTAACATCTTCTCAAAGCTATGGAAGCCCTAAAGGTCATTTACTTTGTCTTCTCAAGATCTTATGTTATATTTCACAACATGGCGAATATCGTTTTCTCAAGATTTTAAGATATTTAACATCATCACGATATAACCGATGCTATCTTGATAAAACAGTGTCAGCTATGTCAGGATGAGGATATAAATAACTGAAGATCTTGAGAAACCAACATTTGAGTGCTGAATCGCAAGATCTCAAGATAACAAAACAATCCATTATCAAGGAAAAACATAAATAACAGTAAGTCGATGGTTATTTTAGACTTTCGTATGAAGTTCTATCTCCAACACATGAAGTCCATACTGACCTTTGTCCATCTCCTGTTCTTCTGTCTTCAGTCCAGACACCTCCATCACAGTGATCTCCTCATATTCTTCTGTAACACAAGAAACTTGCATATCAGTGTTTGTGGGACACATTCTTGGTCTTAGTTTTCTTGATGGTGTCCCATGGTCACCAATAGTATCCAGTGTTTTCCAGTGATGGGTTGAGTTCACAGTGTAAAGGGTTCTAATGGTTCCCATTCCCATTAGGAAGCAAGACCACCAGATTTTCAATCCCATTGGTTCCAGTTGGGTTGGTTTTTTTCAGCAAGTATGGAAATCCAGATTTGAAACTATGAACCACTGATTTCTGGGTAAGTTCAGTTGAGCACAGCCCTTAATGTCCTCAATGAATGTTCTAATCTTTCTACAATTCTTACTTATGAAGACAATCTGAATTTAAATTGCTGTTATAGTACATGAGAAACAACTTTGAAAAAGGATTACATACTGGTTTATATACTCAGTTTTGAAGGATCCACCTCCACACCCTCTTGGTTGGAAATGGAGGTTTCCTCCACCTTTCCGAGTTCATTGGTTGCACTAATACATGCTCCAATTCATTATCCATGTAGCCACTATGTTACAAATATTAACGTGAGGTCAGCGCTGAAGGTCTGGAGGCAGTTGAGACGTCATTTCAGGCAGTGGGCTCACTCTGTCTTGGCTCCTATAACAAACATCACCCCCCCCCCACACATAATGGATAGGGCTTTTGTTCTGTGGTGTGATTGTAACATTAAAACTTTCAAGGACCTATATATAGACAATGTATAGAGAGAATTTTTTTTATACATAAAGTTGGAAAAATTTGATGTCAAAATTAGGTTCCACCAATAACCATGCTATCGTTTTCTGGATTATGCTCAACAGTTTTTGTTCCCTGACATCCCAGAGTAAATTGAAGCTTTGATTTTATTTCTCTGATATTACTACTCTTTCTTGTAAGGTTCCTTTTTACTTTATTTTATTTTATTTATTTTTGTACATATATATTTGCCCCCCCCCTTTATGTATGTATGTAATATATGTATATACATATTTATGTATGGGTATGTATAAATATGTTCTGCACATTTTGGTCACACTCGGTTGGAATGGAAACAATGAACAGACATTGTTAATTCATAATTATATGTATATTTATTTTCTTTGATCTCTTGTAAAATCAATAAACAAATGTTTTCAAGAAAGAAAGAATTATGGTGATCAGCTGTGGGACCTCAGATTATTACTAATGAGCCAAACTAATGAGGGGGGTCTTTAGCCTACAAGCTTGACCACCAGATATTTATCAGATAGGTGTCAAAGTCCGCTTTAGGACATACAGAGGACTGAAACTGTGATACTCTCAGACATGTGGTGCAGCAATAACCATTAACATTAAATAACAAGCATAAAAATATGTATATATAACTAAATATATGATTAATACACATACAGATATAAAAGTATAATAATGTGGTGCAGATTTGTCAGATTACATCTTAATATAACACAGTGTATATATATACAAAATTATAATATCAATATATATATTTTATAAATTAAGTTCAATTATTACTGTCTTTAACAATATTCTCACTCTGGTGCCCTCTAGTGTGTTCAGCAGGCATGCTTGTGTATAATGGTTGGAAAGCAAATCAGCTAAGGTTTCATTTCGTTACTGCAGCATCTGTTAAACTGAACACAACCAGGTAAACACATAAACACCTAAATAAGCTATTTATTATGAATTAGTGTGTAAACATCTTCTGGAAACTTCACATTAACACTCTGTATGAGTTCTACATCTCCTTCACACACTGACCTTTCTTCATCTCCTGGTCTTCAGTCTTCAGTCCAGGAACCTCCATCACACTGATGTCCTCACACTCCTCTTTAATGCTGGACATTGTTGTTTATTTACCTCTCAGATCTCACAGCTCGACTGAGGTCTCCCAATCTTCTTCTTACTCTGTGGAATTCAGGAGCGTCGCCTCCTCCAAAGTGTTGGTGGATTGGCGCCCTCTTCTGGGCAACACATACATTCCTAACTTTTCATGTAAAGTACATTGTAAATATCTGAGAACATCTGGAGGTTCACACTAATGACAATATGAACATGGAGATTGGTTGGAGGACAATCAATATTAGTTTATGTTTTTGTTATCTGTCTACATAACAAGGTTCAATCAATCAATGGTAAATTGAGGGAGACCCTCATTTACAATGTCGCTGAGCATTACAATTTTTAAACAAAAAGGGTTTGAGAATAAATTTTAATGAATTTTAATGAGTTCTTAAAATGAGGAAATTAAGTAAGATAAATCGTAAAAGAAAAAAATAAAAACTGAATAAAAAGCTAAAACCAAGAATAAGATATGAATAGAATAAAGATGGAGATGTTAGTCACTGATACTATAATAATTGAAAAATGATTTGTCCTTCCAAAAAGTTCAAAGGAACAGTAAACAAAAACAATGATGATAACATACAACAGCATCAGAAATAAGTGATTGTAAGTCAATAAAATAAGAGTTCAAAGGAACAGTAAACAAAAACAATGATGATAACATACAACAGCATCAGAAATAATATAATATAAATAATAAAACAAAATTATATACAAGAGTACTGCAGGAGGCAGATAGAGAGTTCATATGCTACACATCAATTATGAAGTGACAGGATAATTTTTTTATGTACACTATATTATATATAAAATATATAAATATATGCAGTATATTAAATATAAAACACTGCTTAAATATTTTGTACCCCAAAAATTATATATCAATATATCTTTTTTGTAATTTTTAAAATAATAATAGTAATTTAAAATAAATAAATATTATGTTCAGATTTATTCTGAATAAAGAACACACAGTACATAAAAATTCATGTCAAAACCAAATCACAGTTCTTACTTACTTACACTCTAGTTTTACTTCTCAAACGTTTTCATCATCTAAATAAAATAAGGAGCAGAATTCCCAAACAGAAATGTTCAAGCTGTATCCCTGTTTCAGTCAGTGCTACCTTTCATATCATCACTGTCCGAAGAACAACAGTTAAACCAAATATGGTAACTACAGGAGAAGCCAAAAACTATCTTTACTTTTAATGGAAGTCTAGGGAACCAGATTTTTTTCCAAGCCGAGTCCACCAAAATGTACATATGTGTTATAATTAATGTAATAATTAATGAGTTATTAATATTAGATCATTTGTTTCAATAATTACTGCTCTGTGTCACTCTGGAATCACTCTGAAATCTCAGGGTATACATACTGGTTGTTAGTCTACAGTCCAGACAAACAAAAACTGTAAGAATTATATTCTACTTTCAATTATACATCAAAAATAACCCCCAGATAAAAAGCCCCCAGATAAATTATCATTAGTAGTTTCACATTTTTCAAATATTGTTAAATGAACAAACATATTTAATATTAATTCACCCAAATAATTCCACTCATTTATAATAAACTGTTACTAATAAACAAACAGTAAAACAGCAGCACTAGAAATTTTGTTCATGAATTTAATGGTGTGTAGGATTTTATTGTTACATAATTTTACATACTTTAGATACAACATTACTTACAACACTGTAATTACACATCATCGTAATACCCTCCAGCACGTCGGCTAAAGACGTCTAATCAAACTAACAATCGCTAACGCTAATACGTAATGCTAATGCCACCAGTTAGCCGGTGATTAATATTACTTCTTGCTGACCCTTCTAGACATGAGGCAACGGCACAACCCACTGTGTCCCTCTGGTGGCGCAGCTGGTGAATTAAACCCAGACCCCACTTGCTGTGAGGCAACAGCACAACCCACTGTGCCCCTCTAGTTGTTTGGCCGGGGAATTGAACTCAAACCCTTCTTGCTGTCTGTGTTTGGACTGTGGAAGGAACCTCACACTCCACATGGACAGGACTCTGGATACCCAGCTGAGGCCACAAACCCAGACCCTTCAAGGTTACCCACTCTGCCCCTCTGACAGCCCAACTGGGGAATTAAACTCAGACACTTCTTGCTGGGAGATAACATTGTTACCCACTGTGCCCTTGTAGTGGCCTGGCCAGGGAATCAAACTCAGAGCCTTTTAGCTGTAAGGCAACAGCGTTACCCACAGTGTCCCTCTGGTGGCGCAGCTGGTGAATCGAACCCAGACCCTTCTTGCTGTACATGTTTGGACTGTGGAAGGAAGCCCACACAGGCACATGAGGAACATGCAAACTCCACATGGACAGGACCTTGGTTACCCGGAAGAGGCCTTGAACCCAGAACCTTCTTGCTGTGGGGCAACAGTGTTACCCACTGAGCCACTCAAGTATATTTACCCGATTTTCACTAAACATACTGCTTTCTGTACAACTTCCGTAATCTTGGATATTTAAGAACTTATTATAAACACAAGATCTTTATTAGCCAACGACCCCAGAACTGACCCCCAACAAGTACAAACTCCAGAAAGTTTTAGAATGAATGACACCAGGGGCATTCAGTAAACGTGTCCAGATTAGATTTGGACACATCGTTTGGTCAGGACAATAAATGGTCAGGACACATCTTACACTTGGGGGGCTTCTTCCTCCAAGTTACCAAACACCTATACAGCCAAAGGTTCTGTGTTTGAAGATGATCTTCAAAGCTTTCTCTCTCCACACTGGGAGCAGATCACAAGTCTTTCTCACGTGTGGACCCTCATGTGGATTTTGAGGTTGTATAATGTCGTAGACCTCTTCCCGCACTGGGGGCAGCTGAAGGGCTTTTCTCCGGTGTGAGTCCACAGGTGAGCTTTGAGCTTGGACAGGTTGATGAAGCTCTTCTCGCACTTGGAGCACTGGTGAGGTTTGTTTCCCGTGTGTACGTACATGTGATACGTAAGGCCGCTGGCGCTGGCGAAGCCCTTTCCGCACTCGGAGCAGATGAAAGGCTTCTCTCCAGTGTGAGTCCTCTGGTGGTCTTTCAGGTCTGACAGGTTGACGAAGCCCTTCTCGCACTGGGAGCACCGGTGGGGTTTGTTTCCCGTGTGCTTGTACATGTGCATCTTCAAAACTCTGGCCGTGGAGAAGCTCTTCCCGCACTCGGCGCAGGAGTAGCGCTTCTCCGCCGTGTGAACCACCATGTGCGTCTTCAGGTGCTTCGAGGCCGAGAAGCCCTTCCCGCACTCCGGGCAGACGAAGGGCTTCTCTCCGGTATGAATCATCATGTGGGTCTTGAGGCGACCCGACTGCGAGAACCCTTTGCCGCACTCGGAGCAGGTGAACGGCTTCTTCTCCGAGTGCGTCATCATGTGGATCTTGTAGTCGAACACCCGCAGGAAGCTCTTCCCGCACTGGGGGCAGCTGAACGGCCGTTCTCCGGTATGAATCACCATGTGGGCTTTGATGTTGTTGGCCTGCGCAAACTGCTTCCCGCACTCGGGGCAGGTGAAGGGCTTCTGCCCGGTGTGCATCATCATGTGGGTTTTGAGGCGGTTGAGTTTGAAAAAGCTCTTGCCGCACTCGGAGCAGGTGAACGGTTTCTCTCCGGTATGAATCTTCTCGTGCTGTTTTAGGTCCGGCAAACGTGCGAAGCACCACTCGCACTTGGAGCACTGGTGGGGTCTCTTTCCTTCATGCATGTCTATGTGTCGTTTCAGAGCTTTCTCAGCAGCAAAGCGCCTCCCGCACAGCAGACAGGCGAAGGGTCCCTCCCCGGTCTGAGTCTTCAGGTGGTCTTTCAGGAGGAAGGAGTCACTGACATCATTTCCGTGAACCAACGGTGCGTCATGTTCTTCCTCAAAGGGCTTGATCTCCTCTTTGATGTCTTCACACGACGGTATTTCTAAAAAAAAAACCAAATGTATGTAAATTTATTGCATGTAATTATAGAGAAAGTGGAAATTATCCATCAAAACTTAAATAATAGTCTAAATTCACACTCGTACACAGTGTCAGCTCGACGTGTCACTGCATTGACAGAGAATGGAAATCAGATATTTATGAATTTATTTATCGTTGGCTGACAAAAGAGTAGAACAAATACTAAACCTAAACATTCTACTTAAGATTAGGACCAGGTCTCTGGTTATACTTTAGTTAGCTTCAACTGAAACTGAAGATTATACATCTCAACTTCTCAAAAAAAGGTTAAATAATTCAAACTCAAACCATCGATAAAACGTCAGCATTTTGGTGTCGTTCTATTGTTTTTGCTAGGGAGTGTATATGCACAGTTATAGAGACTATATATATATATATATATATATATATATATATATATATATATATATATATATATATGTATATATATATATATATATAGTGACCAGATATATATTGTGACCAGAAGGTCGCTGAGTGGCTCTCCTGAACAACAGGACTCACTGCCGCCTAGAGTGTCTATTCACTAGTGTGTCTGTACACTAGTGTGTGTGTTTATGTGAGAGTTTCACTGCCCCCTCGTGTGTCTGTACACTAGTGTGTGTGTTCACTAGTGTGTCTGTTCACTAGTGTGTGTGTTTATGTGAGTGTTTCACTGCACGGTGGATTAAATGTAGAGATTGTGAATTGCTTTCATTTGAATTTTTGAAAACACTGGTGTGATTTATGAAAGTTTGATTGATCACTGCAAACTTTGAACTGCCCTGCAACAGTTTTACAACATCTCACGTCCTACTGGATTTACTGACTGACTGAAATCGTACTGACAGGTTTTCTAATATGAACAGACCTCTATTAGCATCACCCACACACTAATCACACTAATCACACTAATCACACACAGATTGGATAAATAGATGAACAAACCACAGAAAATCTAATCAAGGTGTTTCTATGTCTACGCTGTCAAATCAGATCAAATTGTTAAATCAAGATCTTGAAGATTTGCTTCTGTAACATGAATCTGTGTAAACTCTTATTCAGTAAGGAGTTCTGATTAATTATGAATAGGCTGACCAGCTTAACAACATGCTAACAGGCTAATGCTACTCCAGTAATGTCCAGTTTGTGTTCACTTATAAAGCACAACGTTAATAATAATAATAATAATAATAATAATAATAATAATAACAACAATAACAATAAAATACTGAAAATTCCAATTACTTCAAACATCCACGTTAATGTACAGCTGGTGCTGCAGTATCTTCTACAAACATCTGATATCAGTATCTTCTTTATCATCTATCACACCTGAGCAGCAGGCCCAGACAACATCCCCGGGCGAGCGCTCAGGGTTTGCTCATCAGAACTGGCTGATGTGTTTGTAGACATATTCAATCTGTCACTCACGCAAGCTTTTGTGCCATCCTGTTTTAAGACCACCACCATCGTGCCCCTCCCAAAGAAAAGTAATGTGAGATGCCTAAATGACTATCGCCCTGTTGCACTCACTTCAATCGTGATGAAGTGCTTCGAGAGGATAGTCATGACTCACATCCGGAAGACCATTCCCAACACTATAGATCCTTTACAGTTCGCATACCGCCGGAACCGGTCTACAGACGACGCAATCAACGCTACTCTTCACAAAGCCCTCACACACCTGGAGCCCTCACACACCTGGAGCCCTCACACACCTGGAGGGCAAGGACACATATGTCAGAATGCTCTTTATTGACTACAGTTCAGCATTCAACACGGTCATCCCACACAGACTCTCAGAAAAGCTCCTCACCCTCGGACTGACACCAGCCCTCTGCAACTGGGTGCTGAACTTTCTAACAGACAGACCCCAGTCAGTCAGAGTCGGCAGCTGCACATCCAGCACAAGAACAGTGAGCACAGGGGTCCCTCAAGGCTGTGTGCTGAGCCCCCTTCTGTACACGCTCTTCACATACGAGTGCGTGGCCTCCCAGAACAACACCAGCATCATCAAATTTGCTGATGATACTACAGTCATTGGACTGATCACTGGTGGGGAAGAGACAGCGTACAGGAAGGAGGTGGCTGAGCTGGTGGCCTGGTGTCATGACAACAATCTTTCCTTGAATGCAGACAAGACCAAGGAAATGATTGTTGATCCAAGGAGGAAGCGAGAGCTACACACACCCCTGTACATAGGGGAGACTGAGGTAGAGAGGGTGAAAACCTTTAAGTTTCTTGGCATTCACATCAGTGAGGATCTCAGCTGGTCCCACAACACTCAGATCATCATCAGGAAGTCCCAGCAGCGACTGTACTTTCTGAGAAGGCTGAGAAAATTTGGTATGCCAACCAAAATTCTCAGCACCGTCTACAGGAGTATGATTGAGAGTGTTCTTACCAGCTCCATCATCGTCTGGTATGGAAACTCTACTGCTCAGGACAGAAAGGCTCTCCAGCGTGTGATCAAAACTGCACAGTCCATCTCAGGAGCAGCCTTCCCCTCACTACAGAACATCTACCACACCAGGGTCACCAGGAGGGCCCACAACATAATCAGGGACAGTACACACCCCCAGCACACACTCTTCACACGTTTACCTTCAGGCAGACGTTACAGGAGTGTGAAGTCCAGGACCACAAGACTGACAAACAGTTTCTACTCACAGGCCATCAGGCTTGTGAACACCTCACGCACTACCTCTCCAACCTCTCCTTTCTGAACTGGTTTTAACTGGTCTGATTTAAACTGCACCTTACACTCACTGTACTGTCAGAATACTGTTTACATTCACTACTCACACAAACATTATTGTTTACATTCGTTACTTGCAACTTGCACTTTATGGCTGCTGCTCTTCATACTTGCACATAAAAGCACACATAACTTTTATTTTTTATTCTTTAACTATAAAAATATTTTTATCTACTTCAACTTATATTGTTATATTTTGTATATTTTGTGTATATATTTTTTATTTCTTTTATTTGTTATCTTATCTATTGGTGAATGGAGGAGCAGCAAAGTAAGAATTTCATTGTACAGTGTAACTGTCTGTTCTGCTGTACATATGACAATAAAACTCTTGAATCTCTTGAACACTGACCTTCGTCCAGCTCCTGGTCTTCGGTCTTCAGTCCAGACACCTCCATCACACTGACGTCCTCAGGTTCTTCCTTAACGCAGGACATGCTTCCCGTGAATATATAATATATATCACATTACATACGCTTTACCTACAGAGAGGAACGACACAGTGAAGGAATGAAGGACATTATGAATACATTAATACCACAACATATAAACAAAGCAAGAAGAACAGAAAGAAGAAATCAAAGAAAGACATCAATACAGGAAGAACAAATTAGTCAACAAACACATGAAGAAACAAGAAGAAAGGGAAGAATGAAGAACAAATGCGTGCAGTGTCTACTGTATGTAGTTCCTCACAGGTGAAGCTGGAGATACAAGTGATGCTGGAGAAGCTAGAGATGCTGGGGATACAGGTGAGGCTGGAAATGCTGGAGAAGCTGAAGATGCAGGTGAGGCTGGAGATCCTAGAGAAGCCTTTTACCTGAAGCAGCTGGAGGTACAGATGAGGCTGGAGATGCTGGAAAAGCGGGAGAACCTAGAGAAGCATGAGATGCAGGTGAGGCTGGAGATGCAGGTAAGGCTGGAGAAGCTGGAGATGCTGGAGGAGCTGAAGATGCTTGAGAAGCTGGTCTGGTATTTGAAGAGCAGATGGAGCTCTATCACTCAGACAGACTCAGACATTCTCCTCGGTCTGCTCTCTCGATGCTCAAGTTCTCAATCATCTCCCACAAACTCCAACCCTGCTGCAGTTAGCATCTCTCTGCTTTAGCTCGTGCTAACAGCGTCCAGAGCGTTTCTCCACAAACCCTCAACACAACCTCCACACCAGCTCTAACCTCGTATCTCCATAACCTCGTATCTCCACAGGTTCTGGTCTACAGTAAAGCTCAAACCGCCAAAACAATAGCCCAACCGCGCTCGCGCTACTGCAGCTCCTGGCTCTACAGCTGTTTACGTCTCCGACGTGCTGACGTCACCGCGCTACGTCGCTACGCTGCTGGTCCGGCGGAGCTCGTCTAGACGTTTACCTGATCAGAACCCTGTTCTTCACTAGAACCGAGTGCACGTGCTGAAGGTTCTGTGTGGAGCTCGTGCCTTCTAAAGAACCCGTGTAGAAGCTTTGTGTTCGGTGTTGTAGAGCAGTTCATTAAAATAAACATTCTCACTACATCAAACACTGGTTCTTTAAGTTCATAATTATTATATTATTATATAAATATTAAAATAATATAAACTATAATATAAGCTATTATTATTATTATTATTATTATTATTATTATTATTATTATTATTATATAAATATTAAGACAATATAAGGTATTATTATTATTATATTAATATTGAGAGACGTCCAGCTCTCTGTCCAGGTGTTCTTCACTGTCCTGATGTCCAGGTGGGTTCTGAACATATCCCTCTAACAGTAGATGAATGTTCTTCTACCTGAACTGTGGTAGGAACTACCTGTAGGTCCTGTGATGGGAGGTTCTGACCTGGTCAGTAGATCTTCTCCACCTGTAAATGATGGTACTGAATGTGGAACGGCTGATTTTGGACTGTTCTGAGATCTTGTTTAGTCCAGCCTTCTGTCCAGGTGTTCTTCAGTGTACTGATGTCCAGGTGGGTTCTGAACATATCCCTCTAACAGTACACGAATGTTCTTCTACCTGAACTGTGGTAGGAACTACCTGTAGGTCCAGTGATGATGTTGTAGGACTGTCTGACTCTTCACCTGTCTCAGGCTGAATCTGCTGGGAGGTTCTGACCTGGTCAGTAGATCTTCTCCACCTGTAAATGATGGTACTGAATGTGGAACGGCTGATTTCGGACTGTTCTGAGATCTTGTTTAGTCCAGCTCTAGACTCATATGTATCTACAACCTTCTTCCTGAAGATCCCAGTGAGCTCGATGGATCTCACCGTGGTGGTCCCACCAAACTGACTCCAACAATCTGTAAGTAATAACAGTTAACCAGATGTTGATAGATAGATGGATGGATAGATACTTTATTGAATTTTATTGAAATTATTGAAATTCAATATCTGCGCGTTTAACACATGCCTGCAGTGAAACTCTTCAGTTGTGTCCTGTCGGTTCAAGGGATCGAACTGGCAACCTTCTGATCTCAAGGCCGGTCCCTAACCTCCAGCACACGGCTGTTGGTTATCTAACATTGAGCTAATGTAGCTATACTGCTCTTTTAGCATAACTTTATATACATTTATGTAATAACATTTTAATTATTTGGGGGAAAAATAATAAAAACAGTAATAAAAAACTACAATGTTCAATGTGGTTGTTGTTGAAACTTTCTGTGTTGATAACGATTAATTGCAAATCTGATTGCATCAATCGATCTCTGATCAGTTCTGGTTTTCTTTGATCTGCTACACGACCACCTTCCTATTGGAGAAAATTGCCCTTGATCCAATATGGCGTCTTTCAAGATGCCGGTCTTGGTCAGGACATAGCCTGAAAAATAGCCCCCCTCACCCGTTACTAGCTGGGGTATTCAGATACACCATTTTAACTTTCTGAAATAAAAATGTCCTGATACTTTTGACTCATCCTGTATACGATTCACACAGTTAAAGAAGTCACATTCAGAAATATTTAATTGAAAGTTTATTAAAGTGAGACTTTAATATTTACACCCTCAACATTTACAAGCAACCACACCAGCAACCAGAGCGGTGGTGGAGAAATCCAGAGTTCCAGGCTTTTCATTCCTTCCCAACAAACAACCCAACTGTCAGAGCTCCATGTTGATCTTTAAACCAGCCTGAAGATCCTCTTCTCCACATTCTTCATCTAATGTTCCACCTTAAACACTGCAGCTCGTACCGACGCCAGAATGGAACCACAGCACCGTTTAAGGTGGAACGGAGAATTCCCAAAACCAGCTGCTGAACTTCCAACATCTTTAACAGAATCCTGAAGTAGAAACGAAAGCGTTTGTGTTTAAAAGTAATACAAAAATAGCCACACTTGGAAAACCGCTTCTCTCCAGTATGAATTCGATTTGAGGGTTTATAAGGTTCCTTGAAAATTTGGAAAAATCTTGAAAACAGAAACGTTTCCCCAGTATGAATTATCACATGGGACTGAAAATTGGCTCAAAATCTCATCCCACATTGACTCCTGGTGAGCAGCACTTATCCAGTATGAATTGTCATGTGAGCTTTGAGGCTGACTGACTTTGAAAAGCATTTTCCCCACCGGGAGCAGGAGAACCTCTTTTCTCCGGTACGACTATGACTTTAAGGTTTAAAGGTTCCTTGAAAATTTTGGCCAATCTTAAAAACAAAAACGTCCCCCCAGTATGAATTGTCATGTGGGACTTAAATTGAGGTAAAAAAAAAAAAAACCTCATCCCGTGCTGACTTTGGGTGAACAGAACTATTATCCGGTATGAATCGTCATGTGAGCTTTGAAGCTGACCAATTCTAAAAAATGTTTGAGAACATTTGAGCTCTTCTTCAGTATGAATTTGAGTAATTCAGTATCCAGAAAGTAAATCCAGTATGAATTTGAGTAATCCAGTATCCAGAAAGTAAATCCAGTATGAATTTGAGTAATCCAGTATCCAGAAAGTAAATCCAGTATGAATTTGATTTAAAAAAACCTTATAAACAGAAACGTCCCCCGGTATGAATTGTCACGTGGGATCAAAGGCAGACTAAAAACTCGTCACACACTGACTCTTGGTGAGCAGAACTTATCCGGTAAGAATTGTCATGTGAGCTTTAAGACTAATTGATGTCGAAAAATCAGTGTGTGAAGTTCTCCAGTATGAATACAACTAAGGTCTTGAGGTTCTTTGAGAAATTGGGGAAACCTTGAAAACAGAATTGTCCCCCCAGTATGAATTGTCAAGTGAGACTGAAAGTGGACTACAAAACTCGCCCCCCACTGACAGTGAGCAGCACTTATCCAGTATGAATTGTCATGAGGGCTTTGAGGCTGACTGATGTTGAAAAACGTTTACACACTGAAACCATGTGTGAGGTTCTCCAGTATGAATTCGTCTTGAGGTTCCTTTAGAAATTGGGGAAACCAGAAAACAGAAAGGTCCCCCCAGTATGAATTGTCACCTGGGACTGAAAATGGGCTAACTGTTCCCACATTGACTCCTGGTGAGTGGCACTTATCCGGTATGAATCGTCATGTGGGCTTTGAGGCTGACTGACTTTGAAAAGCGTTTTCCACACTCAGAGCAGGAGAACCTCTTCTCTCCGGTATGAAATATTATGTGGGTTTTAAGGTTGCTCATCTTCGTAAACCCTTTTCCACACTCGGAGCAGGTGTATGGCTTCTCTCCGGTATGAATCATCATGTGTCCCTTCAGGTGGCAGGACTTCAGGAAACTTTTCCCGCACTCCGAGCAGATGAAGGTCTTTTCTCCAGTGTGAATCAGCATGTGGGATTTGTAGTGGGTCACATTCGTAAAACCCTTCCCGCACTGGGCGCAGTTGAAAGGCTTTTCTCCGGTATGAATCATCATATGTGTCTTAAGGGTGAAGGCCTGCGAGAAGCGCCTCCCGCACTCGGAGCAGGAGAACGGCTTGCCGCCGGTATGAGTCGCCGTGTGCGCTCTAAGGTTGCTCAGATTTGAAAAGGCCTTCCCGCACTCGGAGCAGGTGAAGGGCTTTTCTCCAGTATGAATCATGGTGTGGTTTTTGAGGTGGCTGGACTTGGAGAAGGTTTTGCCACACTCGGGGCAGGCGAAGGGCCGCTCTCCGGTATGAATCATGGTGTGGATTTTGATGTGGCTGGCGGTGGCGAAACCCTTCCCGCACTCGGAGCAGATGAACGGCTTCTCTCCGGTGTGACTCTTCATGTGTCGTTTTAAGTCGCACGACTCGTAGAAGCTCCACTCGCACTGGGAGCACTGGTGAGGTCTCCTGCCGTCGTGCATGTCCATGTGACACTTGAGAGCCCTCACTGACGTGAACCTCCTCTCGCAGCGCGAGCAGCTGAAAGGCTCCACTCCAGTATGAATTCTCAGGTGGTCTCCCTGTGTGGAGGGCTGGCTGAAACCTGAAGGTTCCTGGGAACGACGTTCCTCCTGAAAAAG
>CM038722.1:33933258-33965758 GCA_021613375.1 Megaleporinus macrocephalus | reverse complement strand
TGGTCTCCCAGTGTCTGTGTGGAGTGTGTATGGTCTCCCAGTGTCTGTGTGGAGTCTGTATGGTCTCCCAGTGTCTGTGTGGAGTTTGTATGGTCTCCCAGTGTCTGTGTGGAGTGTGTATGGTCTCCCAGTGTCTGTGTGGAGTGTGTATGGTCTCCCAGTGTCTGTGTGGAGTGTGTACGGTGTCCCAGTGTCTGTGTGGAGTGTGTACGGTCTCCCAGTGTCTTTTGTGGAGTCTATATGGTATCCCAGTGTCTTAGGTTTATTCATGGTACCTGAAAGTACCTGGTCATAGGCCATGTTCTCACCTCCTTCTTCTTCTTTCTCAGCATCAGAGGATCTGTGGTGGCAACCAAGAGCTGGTGCACATTCCCAGTCTACCTCCAGTTTACAAAACTGAAACAAACCCCAAACCACCAAAGAGCTGCACCAGACCTCCCCTGGTTACGCGAGATGGACCGGGAGTTTTTAAAAACGAACCAATGGAACTGTCTTACTGTGTCTTCCGCAGAGGACTGAAGCAGAAGTTTAAAGGTCTTCCAACTCTGTTGTCTCTCCAGTGTTACAATGACTCAGGCATCGTAGAGGCTGCAGACTTTGAGCAGGGAGATGAAGATGCTCTTCAGGAGGTGGAGGATGAAGCTGGGCTGTCTCTACACTGTTACAGTGATCCATCACTGGAGTATGAAGGTAGTGATGGTCACCAAAATATGCACCAGGACTTGGAGGCAGAACCGAGTCTGATTAAAACTGAATCTATTTCCACCGATGATGACGATGATGGAGACCAAAACACACCAAAGCTGGTGGACAGCAAGAATGTACTGGAGATAGATGGAAACATCAAAGATGAGGAAGAACCGGATGGTTATCATGAAGGTTTTGTATCTGCTGGTAAGTTTATTAGAGGGTGTAACTTTTACTGGACCTCGTTAACCCTCAAAAGTCTGGAGACACGTACTCGTCGAAGGGTTCTTTGTATGTACTGATTTGCCAGTTTATAGTAATAGAGCTAATAAATACAGTAATAGATACGGTTCATAGTAATAGATCTAATAAATATGATAATAAATTTTAGCAGTAGATCAAATAGATGTAGTTTAAGACAATCATTAGTTCCACAGTGGGGAAATTAAAATTTCATTGTTTATATTATTGATTTCTTGATTTAATTATCATAGTTTATAATGGTTTATTAATTATTTAATTTGCATTTATGTGTCATAATTTCTTGCTGTTCTTAAAATACGTAAAGTTGTAAATCGGTTAGCTTGACCGAGCTCGAGCGTCTGCCTTTGAACGACTGCCTTTACCGGGCTTGGCCTCTACCAGGCTTCATCTATGGCTTTTACCATCAGCGTCCACCAGGCTTGACTGACGACCCTACCAGTTTCCACTGACAGGCTTGATTGCCGTTGGACTTCACAGACCTCAACTATAGCTAAACTGTCAGCTGTGGCTTGACCTGCATGTTGACCTCAGTGCTGGTTTCCAAATCCTAGCCAAACAGAACAACTCAATAAATAAATAAATAAATAAATAAGTTATAGACTCAGTAACCCATAAACAAAGTATGAATTATAGATGTGATACGTTTACACAAAGAAAAAAGTTATGGGTTCTATCAAAACAGCACAGGGTGTTGCCGCTTCAGCCTGACTGTTAGTGCTCTGCTGCCACCTACTGGATACTATTGTAACTGCAGTAACAGGGTTAAGATTGTGGTTAACTGTGAAACGTGTAGTTTTGGTTTTAATATTTATTTTCAGGACTGTACTGATTCTTTATAGGCAAGTAAACGTTGATGTGGCCAACAAACCTTCAGAACAGTGGAGTATCTGTTTCTTATCTCCATGAAATTTCTGTTTATACTGTAAAATTTCACAAGAGCCGCCGGTTTTAAACCCCCCTTTGTTGATTTTTACATTTGGGTTTGCAGACGTGGCCATCCAGTCACCTGTGGAGGCGAGTAACGGACCTCCAGAATTTGAGGAAAGTATCTACAGCACAGGAACCTGTATGAGAACACCAACGACCTCGCACTACATCACAGACGAGCACTTCACCGGATGTGTGGAAACAGAAACGTCCTTCTCCTGCTTCTGGTGCGGGAAGGAGTTCCTGTCGGCGTCCGTCCTGAGAACGCACTTGAGCACTCACGCCAACGAGGCTTCCGAATGCTTCTCAGTGCCGGCGACCCAGCCGGCGTCCCAGAACCGGGACAAGCTCTACCCGTGCATTCACTGCGGACAGACGTTCTCGGACTTGTCCCACTGCAAAAGCCACGAGAAGACCCACGCGGGGGAAGGACCTTACCGGTGCCCTCAGTGCGGGATCTCCTTTACGTTCCTCCACAGCTTTCAGAACCACCAGAAGGAGCACAGCAGGGAGCCGAGCGCAGCCCTGAAGCCTTACCGCTGCTCCTACTGTCAGAAGCAGTTCGCCACCAAAGCCACCCTCATCATTCACGGCCGAATACATACCGGAGAGAGACCCTACCAGTGCTGCTTCTGCGACCAGGCCTTCACCAGGTCGGACAGGCTGAAGGAGCACGAGAGGATTCACACCGGAGAGAAGCCCTTCCGCTGCAATTCCTGCGGGAAGCAGTTCTCGCAGGCGGCATCCCTCAGGACTCACCAGAGAATTCATACCGGCGAGAAGCCATACCGCTGCTCCAGCTGCGGGAAGCAGTTCTCCGACCTGACGGGGCTCCGAACCCACGAGAGGCAGCACACTGGAGAGAAGCCGTACCGCTGCCTACAGTGCGGGAAGAGCTTCACTCAAGCGTCCAACCTCAGAGCTCACCGTAAAACTCACCAGGCAGAACCGGCGGCGCTCATCTTCTCAGTCTGATCGCGGTTTTACAGATTTTTATATTTTAGCAATATTTTACAAAACATGACAAGCTGGAGCTCATCTGGAGGAAACTGCACCTTCATTTGTTCTCGGGATCAAAGCAGAACATGATATATTAGTGTTAATGTTAATAAATTAAATTCTAATTCTGGTTCCATCAACATCCGGCGAAGAGTCTTTAGGCCGTTACCCACCGAACACGAGCACATCGAAGTTATTCACATCGGACATGCCACAACATTCCATATAATAAAAAAGTTCTGTCTGGGATGCTGTTTATGATAGTTAAGAGAAGATCTCAGTCTTAAACTCCATTCATGGTGGAGGGATACATGCAGGACGCTGTGAGGTTCAAATAGTCCCCAAAGAAAACCTAGTATTTTCAGATCTTCCACATTTTACCATCAACATCCAGATAAACTCAGAAGACACGTGTAGCTTCACTGGTGGGTTTCAGAGTAAATACAATGTGTGGATTAGTGTTGTAGACATGGAGACCCCTGGTTACCATCACTACCACTGTAAACACCATCAGCACCACTGTAAACACCATCACCACCACTGTAAACACCATCACCACCACTGTAAACATCATCATCACCACCACTGTAAACACCAACACCACTGTAAACACCATCACCACCACTGTAAACACCATCACCACCACTGTAACCATTACCACCACCACTGTAAACACCATCACCACTGTAAACACCATCATCACCACTGTAAACACCATCATCACCACTGTAAATATCACCATCACCACTGTAAACATCACCACCACCACTGTAAACACCATCACCACCACTGTAAACATCACCACCACCACTGTAAACACCATCACCATCACCACCACTGTAACCATCACCACCACCACTGTAAACACCACCACCACTGTAAACACCATCACCACTGTAAACACCATCACCACCAACAAGGTACACACCATCATCACCACCACCACTGTAACCATTACCACCACCACTGTAAACACCATCACCACCACTGTAAACATCATTATCACCACCACTGTAAACACCAACACCACTGTAAACACCATCACCACCACCACCACTGTAAACACCATCATCACCACTGTAAACACCATCATCACCACTGTAAACACCATCATCACCACTGTAAACATCACCACCACCACTGTAAACACCATCACCACCACTGTAAACATCACCACCACCACCACTGTAAACACCATCACCATCACCACCACTGTAACCATCACCACCACCACTGTAACCATTACCACCACCAGTGTAAACACCACCACCACCAACAAGGTACACACCATCATCACCACCACCACTGTAAACACCACCACCACCACTGTAAACACCACCACCACTGTAACCATTACCACTGTAAACACCATCACCACCACTGTAAACACCATCACCATTACCACCATTGTAACCATCACCACCACCACCACCACTGTAACCATCACCACCACCACTGTAACCATTACCACCACCACTGTAAACACCACCACCACTGTAAACACCATCACCACCAACAAGGTACACACCATCATCACCACCACCACTGTAACCATTACCACCACCACTGTAAGCACCACCACCACTGTAAACACCATCACCACCAACAAGGTACACACCATCATCACCACCACCACTGTAACCATTACCACCACCACTGTAAGCACCACCACCACTGTAAACACCATCACCACCACTGTAAACATCATCACCATTACCACCATTGTAACCATTACCACCACCAACACCACTGTAACCATCACCACCACCAATGTACACACCATCACCACCAATGTACACACCATCACCACTGTAAACACCATCACCACCACTGTAAACACCATCACCACTGTAAACACCATCACCACCACTGTAAACACCACCACTGTACACACCATCACCACCACTGTAAACACCATCACCACCACTGTAGACACCATCACCACCACCACTGTAAACACCATCACCACCACCACTGTAAACACCGTCCTGAAGCTGAAGCACTGCTACTGTGGATGAAAGGAACAGCAGTGTTACATATGGAGATGTATTGGCGCCCTCTAGTGGTTTTGAGAGTAAGATGTACTGAATGTGAATATGAAAGAGATCTAAAGCACTCAGTGATGAGTCAGACTGGTTACCAGTGAGTACGATGTCAGTACATTAAGCAATACTAATATAATGTTTATGAGTTTAAGGTTTATGAGTTTTAGGCTTATGAGTTTTAGGTTTAGGAGTTTTAGGTTTAGGAGTTTAAGGTTTAGGAGTTTAAGGTTTAGGAGTTTAAGGTTTAGGAGTTTATGGTTTAAGGGAACGTTGTGAAAAATGTTCTTGTGTTTTAATTGAACTACATTCTCTTTGTTTCTTTTCACCCAAAAGTCTTCTGTGTTGTTCTGTTACAGGTTCCTCTTCTAGCACTGTGTTTTCTTGTGTTCAGGTTTCACTCCAGAACTTCACGCCTGTGACTACAGTATCAGATCCCTCACCATCCCCAACTCAGGTTGAGCTCTTACTGCAGAATAAATGTAGAAAGACATGCTGCGAGCAGTAGAACCCCAAATAAACAGAGTTCTCAGACCACCCGCATTCTTCTACATGGATTTAAATAAATAAATAAATAAATAAATATACAATGTTATTCTCCTCATTGTTTTGACACTAACTGGCCACTTTAATAGAAACACCTACCTTGTACTTTTACAAACTGGCCACTTTATTGAAAAAACCCACTGTGTGCTTCCACTAACTGGCCACTTTATTAGAAACACATTTCTTGTGCTGTTAATTTCCTGTGCTTTATTAACTATAGTAAGTGATAAGTTTAAGTTTATTTATGTTGTTATCTAATCGATAGTAATGTAGAAATCTGTAGAAAACAGCGTTTCGGCCGGAGTTGACCTGTAGAAGGTGATTAATTGCTGGTGCTGTAGGTGGCGCTGTTGTTTGCGTACTCGCGGAGCTGCAGTGGCGGCAGGAAAAGAGAAGGTTAGTAAACAGAGCTCGGCTGAGAGAGTGAAGTGCAGAGTATTTATTAATTAATTAGTTTAGATATTAACCAGGAGTGTGTGTGTGTGTGTGTGTATGATTGAGGGGTGTGTGTGTGTGTGATTGTGATTGAGGTGTGATTGAGGTGTGATTGAGGTGTGTGCATGATTGAGGTGTGTGTATGATTGAGGTGTGTGTGTGATTGAGGTGTGTGTGATTGTGATTGAGGTGTGTGTGTGTATGATTGAGGTGTGTGTGTGTATGATTGAGGGGTGTGTGTGATTGAGGGGTGTATGTGTATATGATTGAGGTGTGTGTGTGTGTATGATTGAGGTGTGTGTGTATGATTGAGGTGTGTGTGTGTATGATTTGAGGTGTGTGTGTGTGTATGATTGAGGGCTGTGTGTGTATGATTTAGGGGTGTGTGTGTATGATTGAGGGGTGTGTATGATTGAGGCTGTGTGTGTATGATTGAGGGGTGTGTGTGTATGATTGAGGGGTGTGTGTGTATATGATTGAGGTGTGTGTGTGTGTATGATTGAGGTGTGTGTGTGTATATGATTGAGGTGTGTGTGTGTGTGTGTATGATTGAGGTGTGTGTGTATGATTGAGGTGTGTGTGTGTATGATTTGAGGTGTGTGTGTGTATGATTGAGGGCTGTGTGTGTATGATTTAGGGGTGTGTGTGTATGATTGAGGGGTGTGTATGATTGAGGGCTGTGTGTGTATGATTTAGGGGTGTGTGTGTATGATTGAGGGGTGTGTGTGTATATGATTGAGGGGTGTGTGTGTGTATGATTGAGGTGTGTGTGTGTATGATTGAGGGGTGTGTATGATTGAGGTGTGTGTGTGTGTATGATTGAGGTGTGTGTGTATGATTGAGGGGTGTGTGTATGATTGAGGGGTGTGTGTATATGATTGAGGGGTGTGTGTGTATGATTGAGGTGTGTGGGTGTATATGATTGAGGGGTGTGTGTGTATGATTGAGGGGTGTGTGTGTATGATTGAGGGGTGTGTGTGTATGATTGATGGTTGTGTGTGTATGATTGAGGGGTGTGTGTGTATGATTGAGGGGTGTGTGTGATTGAGGTGTGTGTGGGTATGATTGAGGTGTGTGTGTGTATATGATTGAGGGGTGTGTGTGTGTATGATTGATGGTTGTGCGTGTGTGATTGAGGTGTGCGTGTGTGATTGAGGTGTGCGTGTGTGATTGAGGTGTGTGTGTGATTGAGGGTTGTGTGTGTATAATTGAGGTCTGCGTGTGTGTTAGAGGGTTGTTTGTGTATGATTGAGGTGTGCGTGTGTGATTGAGGTGTGTGGGTGTGTATGATTGAGGTGTGTGTGTATGATTGAGGGGTGTGTGTATGATTGAGGTGTGCGTGTGTGATTGAGGTGTGTGTGTGATTGAGGGTTGTGTGTGTATGATTGAGGTGTGCGTGTGTGTTTGAGGGTTGTGTGTGTATGATTGAGGTGTGCGTGTGTGATTGAGGTGTGTGTGATTGAGGGTTGTGTGTGTATGATTGAGGTGTGCGTGTGTGTTTGAGGGTTGTTTGTGTATGATAGAGGTGTGCGTGTGTGATTTGAGGTGTGTGTGTGATTGAGGTGTGTGGGTGTGTATGATTGAGGTGTGTGTGTATGATTGAGGTGTGTGTGTGTGTATGATTGAGGGGTGTGTGTATGATTGAGGTGTGCGTGTGTGATTGAGGGTTGTGTGTGTATGATTGAGGTGTGCGTGTGTGTTTGAGGGTTGTTTGTGTATGATTGAGGTGTGCGTGTGTGATTGAGGTGTGTGCGTGATTGAGGTGTGTGGGTGTGTATGATTGAGGTGTGTGTGTATGATTGAGGTGTGTGTGTGTGTATGATTGAGGTGTGTGTGTATATGATTGAGGGGTGTGTGTGTATGATTGAGGTGTGCGTGTGTGATTGACGTGTGTGTGTGTATGATTGAGGTGTGTGTGTGTGTATGATTGAGGGGTGTGTGTATGATTGAGGTGTGTGTGTGTATGATTGAGGTGTATGTGTGTATATGATTGAGGGGTGTGTGTGTATGATTGAGGGGTGTGTGTGGTGTGATTGAGGTGTGTGGGTGTGTATGATTGAGGGGTGTGTGTGTATGATTGAGGTGTGTGTTGTGTATATGATTGAGGGGTGTGTGTGTATGATTGAGGTGTGTGTGTGTATGATTGATGGTTGTGTGTGTATGATTGAGGTGTGCGTGTGTGATTGAGGTGTGCGTGTGTATGATTGGTGGTTGTGTGTGTGTGATTGAGGTGTGCGTGTGTGTTTGAGGGTTGTGTGTGTATGATTGAGGTGTGCGTGTGTGTTTAAGGGGTTGTGTGTGTATGATTGAGGTGTGCGTGTGTGTTTGAGGGTTGTGTGTGTATGATTGATGTGTGTGTGTGATTGAGGTGTGTGGGTGTGTATGATTGAGGGGTGTGTGTGTATGATTGAGGTGTGTGTGTGTATATGATTGAGGTGTGTGTGTGTGTATGATTGAGGTGTGTGTGTGTATGATTGATGGTTGTGTGTGTATGATTGAGGTGTGCGTGTGTGTTTGAGGGTTGTGTGTGTATGATTGAGGTGTGCGTGTGTGATTGAGGTGTGTGTGTGATTGAGGGTTGTGTGTGTATAATTGAGGTCTGCGTGTGTGTTAGAGGGTTGTTTGTGTATGATTGAGGTGTGCGTGTGTGATTGAGGTGTGTTTGTGATTGAGGGTTGTGTGTGTATGATTGAGGTGTGTGGGTGTGTATGATTGAGGTGTGTGTGTATGATTGAGGGGTGTGTGTATGATTGAGGTGTGCGTGTGTGATTGAGGTGTGTGTGTGATTGAGGGTTGTGTGTGTATGATTGAGGTGTGCGTGTGTGTTTGAGGGTTGTTTGTGTATGATTGAGGTGTGCGTGTGTGATTTGAGGTGTGTGTGTGATTGAGGTGTGTCGGTGTGTATGATTGAGGTGTGTGTGTATGATTGAGGTGTGTGTGTGTGTATGATTGAGGGGTGTGTGTATGATTGAGGTGTGCGTGTGTGATTGAGGTGTGCGTGTGTGATTGAGGTGTGTGTGTGATTGAGGTGTGTGGGTGTGTATGATTGAGGTGTGTGTGTATGATTGAGGGGTGTGTATGATTGAGGTGTGTGGGTGTGTATGATTGAGGTGTGTGTGTATGATTGAGGGGTGTGTGTATGATTGAGGTGCGTGTATGATTGAGGGGTGTGTGTGTGATTGAGGTGTGTGTGTGATTGAGGTGTGTGTGTATGATTGAGGGGTGTGTGTGTGATTGAGGTGTGTGTGTGATTGAGGTGTGTGGGTGTGTATGATTGAGGTGTGTGTGTATGATTGAGGGGTGTGTATGATTGAGGTGTGTGGGTGTGTATGATTGAGGTGTGTGTGTATGATTGAGGGGTGTGTGTATGATTGAGGTGCGTGTATGATTGAGGGGTGTGTGTGTGATTGAGGTGTGTGTGTATGATTGAGGGGTGTGTGTGTATGATTGAGGGGTGTGTGTGTGATTGAGGTGTGTGTGTGATTGAGGGTTGTGTGTGTATGATTGAGGTGTGCATGTGTGATTGAGGTGTGTGTGTGATTGAGGGTTGTGTGTGTATATGATTGAGGGGTGTGTGTGTATGATTGAGGGGTGTGTGTGTGTGATTGAGGTGTGTGGGTGTGTATGATTGAGGGGTGTGTGTGTATGATTGAGGGGTGTGTGTGTGATTGAGGTGTGTGGGTGTGTATGATTGAGGGGTGTGTGTGTATGATTGAGGTGTGTGTGTGTATATGATTGAGGTGTGTGTGTGTATATGATTGAGGTGTGTGTGTGTGTATGATTGAGGTGTGTGTGTGTATGATTGATGGTTGTGTGTGTATGATTGAGGTGTGCGTGTGTGTTTGAGGGTTGTGTGTGTATGATTGAGGTGTGCGTGTGTGATTGACGTGTGTGTGTGTATGATTGAGGTGTGTGTGTGTATGATTGAGGTGTGTGTGTGTATGATTGAGGTGTATGTGTGTATATGATTGAGGGGTGTGTGTGTATGATTGAGGGGTGTGTGTGTGTGATTGAGGTGTGTGGGTGTGTATGATTGAGGGGTGTGTGTGTATGATTGAGGTGTGTGTGTGTATATGATTGAGGGGTGTGTGTGTATGATTGAGGTGTGTGTGTGTATGATTGATGGTTGTGTGTGTATGATTGAGGTGTGCGTGTGTGATTGAGGTGTGCGTGTGTATGATTGGTGGTTGTGTGTGTGTGATTGAGGTGTGCGTGTGTGTTTGAGGGTTGTGTGTATGATTGATGGTTGTGTGTGTATGATTGAGGTGTGCGTGTGTGATTGAGGTGTGTGTGTATGATTGAGGTGTGCGTGTGTGTATGATTGAGGTGTGTGTGTATGATTGAGGTGTGCGTGTGTGTATGATTGAGGTGTGTGTGTGTGATTGAGGGTTGTGTGTGTATGATTGAGGTGTGCGTGTGTGATTGAGGTGTGTGTGTGATTGAGGGGTGTGTGTGTGTATGATTGATGGTTGTGTGTGTATGATTGAGGTGTGCGTGTGTGTTTGAGGGTTGTGTGTGTATGATTGAGGTGTGCGTGTGTGATTGAGGTGTGTGTGTATGATTGAGGTGTGTGTGTATGATTGAGGTGTGCGTGTGTGTATGATTGAGGTGTGCGTGTGTGTATGATTGAGGTGTGCATGTGTGATTGAGGTGTGTGTGTGATTGAGGGTTGTGTGTGTATGATTGAGGTGTGCATGTGTGATTGAGGTGTGTGTGTGATTGAGGGTTGTGTGTGTATGATTGAGGTGTGTGTATGATTGAGGGGTGTATATGATTGAGGTGTGCGTGTGTGTATGATTGAGGTTTGTGTATGATTGAGGGGTGTGTATGATTGAGGTGTGTGTGTATATGATTGAGGTGTGTGTGTATATGATTGAGGGGTGTGTATGATTGAGGTGTGTGTGTGTGTGTATAATTGAGGGGTGTGTATGATTGAGGTGTGTGTATGATTGAGGGGTGTGTGTGTGATTGAGGTGTGTGTGTGATTGAGGTGTGTGTGTATGATTGAGGTGTGTGTGTATATGATTGAGGGGTGTGTATGATTGAGGTGTGTGTATGATTGAGGTGTGTGTGTGTATGATTGAGGTGTGCGTGTGTGTATGATTGAGGTTTGTGTATGATTGAGGGGTGTGTATGATTGAGGTGTGTGTGTATATGATTGAGGTGTGTGTGTATATGATTGAGGGGTGTGTATGATTGAGGGTGTGTGTGTGTGTATAATTGAGGGGTGTGTATGATTGAGGTGTGTGTTATGATTGAGGGGTGTGTGTGTGATTGATGTGTGTGTGATTGATGTGTGTGTGATTGATGGTGTGTGATTGATGTGTGTGTGTGTATGATTGAGGGGTGGTGTGTATGATTGAGGTGTGTGTATGATTGAGGGGTGTGTTTGATTGAGGTGTGTGTGATTGAGGTGTGTGTGTGTGTATGATTGAGTTGTGTGTGTGTGTGTGTGTGTGTATGATTGAGGTGTGTGTGTGTATGATTGAGGTGTGTGTGTGTATGATTGAGGTGTGTGTGTATGATTGAGAGGTGTGTGTGTATGATTGAGGTGTGTGTGTGTATGATTGAGGTGTGTGTGTGTGTGTGTATGATTGAGGTGTGTGTGTATGATTGAGGTGTGTGTGTGTGTGTGTATGATTGAGGTGTGTGTGTGTATGATTGAGGTGTGTGTGTGTATATGATTGAGGGGTGTGTATGATTGAGGTGTGTGTGTGTGTATGATTAAGGTGTGTGTGTGTATATGATTGAGGGGTGTGTATGATTGAGGTGTGTGTATGATTGAGGGGTGTGTGTGTATGATTGAGGGGTGTGTGTGTATGATTGAGAGGTGTGTGTGTGTATGATTGAGAGGTGTGTGTGTGTGTATGATTGAGGTGTGTGTGTATGATTGAGGTGTGTGTGTATGATTGAGGTGTGTGTGTATGATTGAGGTGTGTGTGTATGATTGAGGTGTGTGTGTATGATTGAGGTGTGTGTGTGTATGATTGAGGTGTGTGTGTGTATGATTGAGAGGTGTGTGTGTGTGTATGATTGAGGTGTGTGTGTGTATGATTGAGAGGTGTGTGTGTGTGTGTGTGTATGATTGAGGTGTGTGTGTATGATTGAGGTGTGTGTGTGTGTGTATATGATTGAGGTGTGCGTTTGTGTATGATTGAGGTGTGCGTGTGTGTATGATTGAGGTGTGTGTGTATGATTGTGGTGTGTGTATGATTGAGGGGTGTGTGTGTATGATTGAGGTGTGCATGTGTGATTGAGGTGTGTGTGTGTGATTGAGGTGTGTGTGTGATTTAGGGTTGTGTGTGTATGATTGAGGTGTGTGTATGATTGAGGGGTGTATATGATTGAGGTGTGCGTGTGTGTATGATTGAGGTTTGTGTATGATTGAGGGGTGTGTATGATTGAGTTGTGTGTGTATATGATTGAGGTGTGTGTGTATATGATTGAGGGGTGTGTATGATTGAGGTGTGTGTGTGTGTATAATTGAGGGGTGTGTATGATTGAGGTGTGTGTATGATTGAGGGGTGTGTGTGTGATTGAGGTGTGTGTGTGATTGAGGTGTGTGTGTATGATTGAGGGGTGTGTGTGTGATTGATGTGTGTGTGTGTATGATTGAGGGGTGTGTGTGTATGATTGAGGTGTGTGTATGATTGAGGGGTGTGTTTGATTGAGGTGTGTGTGATTGAGGTGTGTGTGTGTGTATGTTTGAGATGTGTGTGTGTGAGATGTGTGTGTATGTTTGAGGTGTGTGTGTGAGATGTGTGTGTATGTTTGTGAGGTGTGTGTGTGTGTGTGTATGTTTGAGGTGTGTGTGTGTGTGTATGATTGAGAGGTGTGTGTGTGTGTGTATGATTGAGGTGTGTGTGTGTGTGTATGATTGAGGTGTGTGTGTATGATTGAGGTGTGTGTGTGTGTGTGTGTATGATTGAGGTGTGTGTGTATGATTGAGGTGTGTGTGTGTGTGTGTGTATGATTGAGGTGTGTGTGTGTATGATTGAGGTGTGTGTGTGTATATGATTGAGGGGTGTGTATGATTGAGGTGTGTGTGTGTGTGTGTATGATTGAGGTGTGTGTGTGTATATGATTGAGGGGTGTGTATGATTGAGGTGTGTGTATGATTGAGGTGTGTGTATGATTGAGAGGTGTGTGTGTGTGTGATTGAGGGGTGTGTGTGTATGATTGAGGTGTGTGTGTGTATGATTGAGGTGTGTGTGTATGATTGAGGTGTGTGTGTGTATGATTGAGGTGTGTGTGTGAATGATTGAGGTGTGTGTGTGTATGATTGAGAGGTGTGTGTGTGTGTATGATTGAGGTGTGTGTGTGTATGATTGAGAGGTGTGTGTGTGTGTGTATGATTGAGGTGTGTGTGTATGATTGAGGTGTGTGTGTGTGTGTATGATTGAGGTGTGTGTGTATGATTGAGGTGTGTGTGTGTGTGTATATGATTGAGGGGGGTGTGTGTGTATGATTGATGTGAAGCTGTAGTGTCCTCCCTATTCATACCGGATTCTGTGAGTAGAAGTGACGAGATCAGTCTCTCTCTGCAGCGTTACACTGACCCGAACCCTACAGAGAGCGTGGACTTCACCTGTAAAGCTCCAGCTCAGAGTCCCTTATAGACGTGTTCAGTTGCTCTGGTGGACTGCAGGAACATGATGCAGCTCAGCGGAAACATCTTGTCAGAAGGAGAACCGGACCACGAGAGAGAGCCGATGATCATGATGATGACAGTTTTTGTCCTTCAGGTTAGTCGGGGTCGTCTAATTATTTTATTTATTAATACAATACGTAGGACAAACCACACCAGCCTGGTGACTGACAAGGAAGTTTGCGTTTGGGCCAGTCTGCATTTGGACCTGTTATACCGTTCGGGCCTGTTGTACCATAGAGGCAACTCTGCGTTTGGGCCCGTTTGACCCATAGAGGCAGGTCTGCGTTTGGGCCCGTTGTACCATAGAGGCAGGTCTGCGTTTGGGCCCGTCGTACCATAGAGGCAACTCTGCGTTTGGGCCCGTTGTACCGTTTGGGCCTGTTGTACCATATAGGCAAGTCTGCTTTTGGCATGTTGTACCGTTCAGGCTCAGTCTGCCTTTGGGCCAGTCTGCATTTGGGCCCGTTGTACCGTTCGGGACGGTCTGCGTTTGGGCCTGTTGTACCGCTTGGGCCGGTCTGCGTTTGGACCCGTTGTACCGTTTGGGCCGGTCTGCGTTTGGACCCGTTGTACCGTTTGGGCCGGTCTGCGTTTGGGCCCGTTGTACCATTCGGGCCGGTCTGCGTTTGGGCCTGTTGTACCGTTTGGGTCGGTCTGCGTTTGGGCCTGTTGTACAGTTTGGGCCGGTCTGCGTTTGGGCCTGTTGGACCGTTTGGGTCGGTCTGCGCTTGGGCCTGTTGTACCGTTTGATAGACTGATGTCATTAAGTAAGGGTGATGATGTCAGTGAGCGAGACGGGTCTTGCAGGGTCTTGTTATTAGTTCTGGTACGAGTGTTTGTTTCAGGAGGAAGTGGTGAGTCTTGTGATGAAGAGAACTCTCAGCACTGCTCACACTGCAAGACATTCCAGCAGAAAAGAGAGACCGGAGACACAGCAGAGACAGGAGAGACCAGAGAGACCGGAGACACAGCAGAGACAGGAGAGACCAGAGAGACCGGAGACACAGCAGAGACCGGAGAGACCGGAGAGACCGGAGACACAGCAGAGACCGGAGAGACCGGAGACACAGCAGAGACCGGAGAGACCGGAGAGACCGTAGACACCAGAGACACAGGAGACACAGCAGAGACAGGAGACACCGGAGACACCGGAGACACAGCAGAGCCGCACGGTGAGTCTGGTGCTCGTTCTGAATCACTTAAATAAGGATTTGGATTGTGTATTTATTTATTTATTTATTTATTTACTTACTTACTTACCCGGCCTTTAACCTTTTCTTTACAGACAGGTATTTCTGGCTATCCGCTACCTAGAATCTGCTTACACAGCCACTCATATTCCCAGTCAGTTATCTAGAACTGGCTTACAGAACCACTCATTCCCCCTCAGTTATCTAGAACATGCTTACACAACCACTCATATTCCCAGTCAGTTGTCTAGAACTGGTTTATGTTACCACTTCCATTTTTATGCCAGGTTATCTAGAACCTTCTTACATAACCTCTCGTATTTACACTTTGTTATCTAAAACGTGCTTACACAACCACTCTTATTCCTATTTGGCTATCTAGAACCGGCTTATGTTACCACTTATATTTTTACACCCAGTTATCTAGAACCTGTTTACAGTACCACTAGTGTCCCCGCTCAGGCCTGCTTACACAACCACTCATGTTCCCATTCTGCTACCCACTTATCTAGAATCAGTTTACACTGCCACTCGTTCCCACTCGGTTATCTAGAACCATCTTATGTTACCACTTATATTTTTACACCCAGTTATCTAGAAACTGTTTATTACACAACCTGTGTGACGGGCTCTGTGTGGGGAGCTGCATTGTATGGTGTGAACACTGCTCTTGTAGACTCTCAGTGGATTTTCAGGAAGACCCGGTTTAAAGAAACCCTGCGTGTCTCTTTCAGGGGGGAACAAGCAGAAGGTCCAGAGGTTTACATAACCACATGAGAAGAGTCCATGGTGGAGAGAAGCCGGCGAGGCACCACGCCTGCACCGCCTGCGATAGAAGGTTTCCCGCGTCAGCTCTTCTGAACATCCACACGAGAACCCACACCGGAGAGAAACCGGCTTCGCCACCAAAGGGAACCTCAAGTGGCACCAGAACTGCCACACCGGAGAGCGGCTGCACCAGTGCTCCTTCTGCAACAAGCCCTTCGTTCACCAAACGCACCGCAGACGGCACGAGCGACTCCACACCCGGGAGAGGCCTCACGAGTGTCCCGACTGGCAAGGGCTTCGTTTCTGCGAGCGCTCTGAGAGACCACCAGAGGGCTCACACCGGAGAGAAACCTCACCACAGTCCACACTGCAACATGACCTTCAGCCAGAAGGCTCACCTGCAGCGCCACGTCCGGACCCCACGCGGGCGAGAAGCCTTATCGCTGTCCCATCTGTGCTTGAGAGGAAACCACCTCCCGTATCTACACACCTCCACTGACCATACAGGAGCTCCACCTCCAGACTGGAGATCATCTAATTCTCTGTATACTTTATTACTCTGTTCTTTAATGATCAGGACCCCCACAGGACCCCCACAGAGCAGATACTATTAGTGAGGTGGGTCATTCTCAGCACTGCAGTGACACTGACATGGTGCTGGTGTGAGTGGATCAGACACAGCAGTGCTGCTGCTGGAGTGTTTAAACACTGTGTCCACTCACTGTCCACTCTATTAGACACTCCTACTACTTGCTGGTCCACCTTGTAGATGTAAAGTCAGAGACAGTAGCTCATCTGCTGCTGCACAGTTTGTGTCCCTCTAGTTCTTCATCAGTGGACACAGGACGCCGCCCACAGGACACTGCTGTCCGGATAGTTTTGGTTGGTGGACGATTCTCAGTCCAGCAGTGACACTGATGTGTCTGATCCACTCACACCAGCACAACACACACTAACACACCAGCACCACGTCAGTGTCACTGCAGTACTGAGAATGACCCACCTCCCTAATAGTATCTGCTCTGTGGGGGTCCTGTGGGGGTCCTGATCATTAAAGAACAGAGTAATAAAGTATACAGAGAATCAGATGAACTACAGTCTGTAAGTGGAGGTTCTGTATGGTCAGTGGAGCTGATACAGTGGGTGGAGCTACTGGGAGGTGGGGTTAATGTTATTACTGAAGTTACCGTGGGACTGTGTACAATGAGTTGTAAACCAGCCAATCAGACTTCAAGTACACAACTAGTGTACGTTTTTTGTACTGCAGATATACTAAAAGTAAACTGTTGGTCTACTGTTTGTTTATTCATTCATCCATTTATCTTCTCAGCTTCTGATCACCCTGATACACATACTCACACCTATCAGATCTTCTCCTGAGATGTGAGAGCACATGGTTTCTACCAGCCTGGCCAAGTTGTTCATGTGCACCACAAGGAGGACAAGTGTTGTAACGTGATGATGTTTTGGTAAAAGCGTTGGATGCTTGGCATCTTCAGTAAGTATGGTGCATGGTCAGTAAGTAAAGGTTTGTCTTTGCAACGATGGCCTTCTCTGCTGCCAAAACATCTTCCAGTTTAATGGAACATGAGTGTTTGGACTGTCTTTCTTTCCTTTCCTTCTTTCCAGAGGACTTGAAGATTGTTCTTTACCTTGAAGAACCATGCCACTGCTCTCTTTAACTTGGTCCAACGTGAAAAGTGAGTAAGTAATTGGTTTGTGGGATTCTTACTGTCAGTGACGGAACCGACGGAACTGTTGTTTTCCTTTTGACCTCAAGACCATCCCGGGTGAGTCAGAGACAGTCCATGGGACATTGAGGCCGTTCCTCTTCTGTCTTCCACAGAAACGTTGGCCCATGGATCCGTTCTTGACCTTTTGCAAATGTGCTGCCATTCACCCCTCGTGACGCCATGCATGTCAGCTGGATTCAGCTTGGTTCTAATGTATCTCCATGGTGACCGCTCTGTGTTTTCTCTCATGACTGAGATTCTGTTGGCAACAAATGTTCTAAATCTGGTCTGTTCATTTGCAGTGTACTTCAGGACAGTCTAAAAATTGAGGCATTGAGTTTTAACTCCAGTTCCCGTTTTAACATTTGGTCTACTTTTACAGCGATAGCTGCTGCAGTAAGCTCCAGACGTGGGGTTGTTCTTTGCCTGAGAGGCGCAACTCTAGCTTTACCGAGGACTAAAGCCACACGCACCGTGTCTTAGATTTACATTTAGCAGACACTCTTATCCAGAGTGACTTACAAAAGTGCTTAGTGTTTGGTCAAAGTATGAATCTCTATCTAGTACAAACAGGTTTAAGACCAAACTACTACTTATACTAAACACTGCCATTAACTAGTGCCAGTGCTGATACCTAGAAAGAAGATAACAAGATATAAGATTAGACACAGAGCAACACCTAGCAAGACTAGAACACCTACAGAGAATAAATACACTACATACAGTGTAAGAGTGATGCTTAGCCAGGGTTCCTAGATCAAGTGCAATTATGGTTTCTACCAATGCTTCAGTAGTGGAAGTTCGTTCCACCATCTGGGCTCCAGGACAGAGAAGCGTCATGTCTTGTGTCTTCCATGAATCTTGAGGGATGACGGGTCAAGCCGAGCCGTACTGGAAGCGCGAAGGGCTCGAGGTACAGATCGACTTTTGACCATCGCTAAAAGGTCAGGAGGAGCTGGTCCTGGAGCTTTGTAGGCATCAGAACTTTAAACTGATTGCGAGCAGCTACAGGAAGCCAGTGAAGGGAGCGCAGCAGTGGAGTGACATGAGTGAATTTCGGAAGATTGAAGACAAGCTTGAGAGGTTGTGCTTTTACAGGTGTTCCGAATGCAGTTGGATTCACACAGTGTGATGCTTTGACATCTTCTTGTGAAGATCAGTCATCCATCTTTCCCATTGGACAGAGGCAGCTTCCTCATCCCAAGCATGTTTGCTCCTGCAAAGTTTGAGAATTAGATGGCTGTACTCAGTATCCTTGAGGTTCTCTGGGTTCCTGAAGGTCTGGAAGTAATTAATTAGCGAGGTTGCTGCCTGGTGAACCGAAATGTTCAAGTTGGCTAATTGTGATGTATCATATTTCATGTTTTGAAGACATAAATGTTATTGTTAAACACAGACAGCTTTGGAGTGTTGATTGTTTCTGATGTGCTACAGTAAGTATGTGTTTTCAAACGTTATGCTAAGTAAATGCTGCTGTGTCATCAGATCATTGCGACATTCCACTCTATCTTTTAAGATCAGCGCAAGGCGTGCCGTGCACTTCTCCTTTTTCGTGCTGCTTGAGAAAAAAGTTAAGAAGGTAAAGGGTGAAGTTCAGAGCTCGAGCCTGCACACTCTTTTTCAACTGGACACGTTTCCGTGTTGAGGTGCCCAAAGAGACGCCAGTGAAGCAGCATTTTTGGTTCCCTAAAGTGTCTTTCAGAGTCAGACAGTCAATTCTAAAGCAAGTACACTTATGGTTATTAGTGGAGACGGAGTCCCCTAAGACTGGGACATCTGAGACTGAGTCCCCCCTGACTAAGGAATCCAAGACTTAGGCCTTCAAGACTGAGGAATCTAAGACTGAGTCCCCCCAAGACTTAGACTGAGGAATCCAAGAATTGAGTCCACAAAGAATAAGAAATCCAACATTTTATCCCCCGAGCTCAGAAATCCATGACTAGATTCTCCATCACTGAGAAATCCAAGAATGCATCCTCCGACTGAGAAAACTAAGACCAAGTCCTCCAAGACTGAGGTATCTAAGACTAAGCTCTCCAAGACTGACCACCCAAGACTAAGTCCCCGAAGACAGAGGAATCAAACACTGAGTTCCCCAAGATCCCTAAAAACTGAGAAGCCCAAGGGACTGATTTCCACTGTTTGCACAATGAACTACAGAGAGACGAGGAGATCCAGGGCCAGAATAAACACTGGGAATGTGGGAAGTTGTAGCTTCAGTGTCAACATTTTGTGAACCGTTGCCAGTAAGTGCTGGCCGGGGCGTCAAATGGGACGCCTGACTGGAACACAAAGTACAGCAATATTACTTTGAGACCCATCGGAGCATTAACCCTGGTGCTGACAGAAGATGACCTTGCAGAGCCATCTAACTGTCATCTGAAGTTGTGAAAGAGATGGGAGGATACAGACGATCTGATTTCGCAAGACGGCAGGACAAGAGGCAGAGGTGAGCGCTCGGTGTGGTACAAAAGCCGAGGAGGACAGTTGAGTTACTGAAGGCTGCAGGGATGGGCTCCATTCAGCTTCTTCTGCTCGGTCCTCTGTGGTTCTCCTCCATCTTCTTCTCCGTGGGCCTCAGCGGTAAGACGGGTATAATGTTTTACACACTGCCGGAGAAAGAACTGGGAAAACGCCATGTTGTGTTTTCACTGCTAGGACGTTTATAGTTCTCAGGATCCTCCTCGGCATGAAGTGCAGGTTATGATATGTGAAAGTTTTCTAAATTCAAATCTGTCCAAAACCAGAGCTTATTAATTAATGTAAGATGATTGAGTGTGGGTCATTCCTGTTGGTCAGTTGATGGTAACAGTTTTGTAAACGACCGCTGGTGTTTTTAAAATAAGAATAAAGATTGAGAAGGCTTGTTCCAGACCTAATGAGGTTCCTGTGTGGAGGAACTGCTTTATTACTTCAAAGAATCAGCACATCAGATAATTCGCTCCAAGGTAAAGCTAGAGTTAGCAACATATTGCCAATGCTATAAATATATATATATGTGTGTGTGTGTGTGTGTGTGTGTGTGTGTTGCCTAACTATGGCTTTAGCTTTTTCTCATCACTGTCCAAAATAATTATCTCCAAAACAAACTTTGCTTCCAATGTAAGTCAATGGAACCAGGATTTTTTTCCAAGCTATTTTGGAGCATTCCATTCTATTAGTAATATCCACTGACTTTTCTCCTACTGGACGACTGTGGAATTGCTCTCTATCTGGTTTCATAGTAGCTAAATGGCCAAAAATCAATATTGAAAATATGATTTGAACACATGCACATATTATTTGCTTATTTTCTTAAATATTATTTTTAAGGAATGTACAATTATTGGGTAAATGGGGTCGAGATAAGAACTGTCATGTACATACAGGACTGAGAAGGAAACGTTATAATTAATGAGAGCGTCAGTGTTTTATCCAAACCTTCTTCTGCGCACAGTCATACATACAAACTGACCCCTTAAATCTATTTACAGACTTGTGGTAAGAGTTTTGGTCAACTGGCAATTCAGGTGTGACGGGGACAGCCATATAAGCAATATAAGGACCCTTATGTCCTGGACACAACAAATACATGCAGTACACATATTTTAGGATATAACATTAATTAATATAGCATTGCAATTGTTCAGCAGTGTGCTTTGGTAATAAATATGAGTGTGAAACACCTGTAAACTAAGCTTATTCGTATAATTATCTGGTTATTATTATTATTTATTAATTAAGTAATTTATATATATATATATATATATATATATATATATATATATATATATATATAAAAATTACTTAATTAATAAATAATAATAATAACCATATATATATATATATATATATATATATATATATGTATATATATATATATATATATATATATATATATATGTATATATATATGTATTTTTTTTAATAGGAGCTAATGAGGATCCAAATAAAATAAACAAATAAATAAAATATATTTATGTCTCCTTATATGCATGTGTACCATTGACCATTCGCACCATTAGCATTAACATTAATACTATTGTTATCTCCCAGTCATTTTTAAATTTTTATTTTATTATTATTATTTTTTTAAATACTTTAATTTTATTTAATTCAACTTATATTATTGTGTTTTATATATGTGCATATGACAATAAAACTATTGAATCTTGAATCAGTAACTACTAACTCTATACTATGTTTGTTGTGAAGGACGTTATATCTATACGTTTTCTATACGTTATTAAAGTATCACAGTTGGAAGTTTGTAGTTTTTTCCAGCAGTAGTGATCTTTTGGCCAGCACTGTTATTGCAGAACCTTTACTTCAGTTTTTCTAGCCAAAAATTGCAATGCCCCCCAAAAAAGATCAGTTTTTATATATTACAATGAGATAAATATGCTAATTTATTACATATGTTGAAGATTTACACATCCCCAAACCTTCAGCAGACAGAGTGCGTTCAGTTCAGAGAAAGCTAGCGAAGATCAAGATCAAAGAGATTGTGGTGATGTTTGTGGTGCACATGCTGTATTGGACGGTGTGGCTCTCACCAGTGATTCTAACTTATTTTGTTTATTGTTTTTCTGTACTTTAATTTTGACTCCTCTGTTGTGGTTTCAGTGGTTGGAGCTTCTCAGGATGGAAATGAGGGCGTGGAGGTAAAGCAGATACAGATTACTGCAGTAATGTAACGTTCTAATGCATAACTTTAACACTTCTTTTCTTAATCGTTACACAGACTACATTCAGAAACCTGTGTGAAGGTGAGTAGGTGTTTAAAAAATTCTTTGCTGTTTTTGTTTGTTTTGGTTTGGTTTTGCTGCACTTGCATTTGCTGACCAATGGAATGGTCAATGCACTGATACCGACACTAACTCTATGTAACTAACCTGTTAGTCCTGTTTTATACTGATACAGGTTTAAAACCGGTTCTGCATCACAAATACTACATACTCAGCAAAACAAAATTTTACTTCTTGGCTTATATATAAGTGATAAACATATTTGTGGTTATTTATTGTATATATTGAGCATTTACTGTATATATTTAGTTTGTATTGTATAATTAGTAATACAAATAAGTAAATGTAAAATAACTTTATTGTTTATTTACTGTATATATTTAGTATTTACTGTATATAATCAGTAATACGAATCATATTTAACATAATGTAAAATCTCTTTATTGTTTATTTACTGTATATATTTAGTATTTACTGTATATATTTAGTATTTACTGTATATAATCAGTAGTAACCATGTTTAACAGCGTAAGTATGAAATATCTTTATTGTTTATTTACTCTATATATTTAGTATTTACTGTATATACTGTATTCACTCAATATATTAAGTATTTACTGTATATAATCAGTAATAAGAATCATATTTAACATGAGTAAATGTAAAATGCCTTTATCGTTTATTTACTATATATATTTAGTATTTACTGTATATAATCGGTAATAAGATTTATATTTAACATAAGTAAATGTAAAATACATTTATTGTTTATTTACTGTATATATTTAGTATTTACTGTATATAATCAGTAATAAGAATCATATTTAACATAAGTAAATGTAAAATACATTTATTGTTTATTTACTGTATATATTTAGTATTTACTGTATATAATCAGTAGTAAGAATCATATTTAACATAAGTAAATGTAAAATCTCTTTATTGTTTATTTACTGTATATATTTAGTATTTACTGTATATAATCAGTAATAACCAATGTTAAAAGCGTAAGTACATATGAAATATCTTTATTGTTTATTTACTGTATATATTGTATTTACTGTATATAATCAGTATACACTGTATTTACTGTATATACTATATTTACTCTATATATTAACTGTATGTATTTACTGTATAAACTGAATTTACTGTATATATTAACTGTATATATTTAGTGTCTACTGTATGTAATTAGTTATAAGAACCTTGTTTAACAGCGCAAATGTAAGATATCTTTATTGTTTATTTACTGCATGTATTTAGTATTTACTGTATATATTGTATTTACTCTATATATTTACTATATATATTTAGTATTTACTGTATACATTTAGTATTTACGGTATATACTATATTTACTGTATATATTTAGTGTTTACTGTATGTAATTAGTTATAAGAACCGTGTTTAACAGCACAAATGTAAAATATTCTTTATTTCTTATTTATTGAATATATTTAGTATTTACTGTATATAATCAGTAATAAGAATCATATTTAACATATAAAATATCTTTTGTTTATTTACTGTATATATTTAGTATTTACTATATATAGTTAGTAATAACCAAGTTTAACAGCGTAAGTAAATATAAAATATCTTTATTGTTTATTTACTGTATATACTGTATTTACAGTATATGTTTACTGTATATATTTAGTATTTACTGTATATAATCAGTAGTATATTCTGTATTTACTGTATATACTATATTTACTCTATATATTTACTGTATGTATTTACTGTATATACTGTATTTACTCTATATATTTACTCTCTATATTTAGTATTTACTCTATATATTTAGTATTTACTGTATATGCTATATTTACTGTATATACTTACTGTATGTATTTACTGTATATACTGTATTTACTGTATATATTAACTGTATATATTTAGTGTTTACTGTATGTAATTAGTTATAAGAACCACGTTTAACAGCGCAAATGTAAGATATCTTTATTGTTTATTTTCTGTATATATTTAGTATTTACTGTATATACTATATTTACTATATATATTTAGTATTTATGGTATATACTATATTTACTGTATATATTTAGTGTTTACTGTATATACTGTATTTACTGTTATATAATCAGTAATAAGAAATTGGACGGTATGCAGTAAATAGTGAAGGGCTTGCGTTTGCTGAGCTCTAGTTAATGTGCAGCAGTCCAGATATGGTGGTTGCTCTGAGTTGTGTGCGGTCTCCTGCTGCAGGTATGGAAGTGGATCTGAGGAACTGTAACGAGAGGCTGGTGGAGAAGACGGAGTACTCCACTAACGTTGGTGAGCTGGATAATGTTTTCATGATACCGTGTTCTTAAGACCTGGATATGCAACGATGCTGAGGTTGAATTGAATTGAGGACCCAGTATTTGTTGAGGGCACTAAGCCTGGTCTGTTCCACCACATCTCCAGAGAAAGATCTCTTTGTTCTGAAGAGGCAGCTGAGGCAGGTCAGGGTAACATGCAAGGACGCGGCTCAGTCAGCCATGGTGCAGATTTCAGGTACGAGCTTGTGAAATAATCTAAATGTGAATTATGAATAATGTGATGATGTAATAGGCTGTACTGTGAACTGATTGGTTGTGTGTTTGTGTCCTCAGCACTCCAGGCTCAGCTGGATAGCATGTTGAAACAACTTGGTGAAAAAGCAACGGGTCCTGCTGAAGCCAGTATGTGGCCCTTCATTATGTACAGTGTAACCTGCCGTGAGGCCCCTGGTGCTTTAGACTCTACACAGTGACTTCACTACTAACTAAACTCTGTGTTCTAGCAGATCTGTTCACTGCTCTTCCTGAAACGAGACCATTTACCTGTTTGTTCTCTTTAGTCCTGAACGTTCTACAGAAGTACAACAGCATAAAGAAGCTTGAGATGGACATCACCATGGAGACGAACCCTGGGAAGATTGCAGGTATGCGCCAGCAGTACATCAGGAAAGAGTTAATCAGTGGTAGACTGGCCTCATCAACACCAACCTCAGCTCCAGAACATCTCCAGAGCATCCAACTACCCCCACCACACCCTAAATACCCCAACAACCACCAACATACCCTACCAAACCCTGAATACCCCAACAACCACCAACAGCCGCCACCAGACCCTGAATACCCCAACAACCACCAACATACCCTACCAAACCCTGAATACCCCAACAACCACCAACAGCCCCCACCAAACCCTGAATACCCCAACAACCACCAACAGCCCCAACCAAACCCTGAATACCCCAACAACCACCAACATACCCTACCAAACCCTAAATACACCAACAAACATCAACAGCCCCATCAAACCCTGAATACCCCAACAACCACCAACAGCCCCCATCAAACCCTGAATACACCAACAACTACCAACAGCCCCCACCAAACCCTGAATACCCCAACAACCACCAACAGCCCCCACCAAACCCTGAATACCCCAACAACCACCAACAGCCCCCACCAAACCCTAAATACCCCAACAAACATCAACAGTGTCATTATTAAAGAAATTTGAATCAATACTGTCCGTCATCTTTCTTGAATGACGGACTTAATGTTTGGTTGGAGAATGATGATGATTGGTTGGAGAATGTTGGTGTTTTGAGGAATGATGCTGATTGGTGGGAGAATGATGATGATTGGTTGGAGAATGTTGGTGTTTGAGGAATGATGATGATTGGTTGGAGAATGTTGCTGTTTGAGGAATGATGCTGATTGGTGGGAGAATGATGATGTTTGGTTGGAGAATGTTGGTGTTTGAGGAATGATGATTGGTGGGAGAATGATGATGATTGGTTGGAGAATGTTGGTGTTTGAGGAATGATGATGTTTGACTGGAGAATGATGATTGGTTGGAGAATGTTGCTGTTTGAGGAATGATTATGATTGGTGGGAGAATGATGATGTTTGGTTGGAGAATGTTGGTGTTTGAGGAATGATGATGATTGGTTGGAGAATGTTGGTGTTTGAGGAATGATGATGTTTGGTTGGAGAATGATGATTGGTTGGAGAATGTTGGTGTTTGAGGAATGATGATGATTGGTGGGAGAATGATGATTGGTTGGAGAATGTTGGTGTTTGAGGAATGATGATGATTGGTGGGAGAATGATGATGATTGGTTGGAGAATGTTGGTGTTTGAGGAATGATGGTGATTGGTGGGAGAATGTTGGTGTTTTGAGGAATGATGATGTTTGGTTGGAGAATGATGATTGGTTGAAGAATTTTGGTGTTTGAGGAATGATGATGATTGGTGGGAGAATGATGATGATTGGTTGGAGAATGTTGGTGTTTGAGGAATGATGATGATTGGTTGGAGAATGTTGGTATTTGAGGAATGATGATGTTTGGTTGGAGAATGATGATGATCGGTCGGAGAATGTTGGTGTTTGAGGAATGATAATGATTGGTGGGAGAATGTTGATGTTTAAGGGATGATGTTTGGTTGGAGAATGATGGTTGGTTGGAGAATGATGATTGGTTGGAGAATGTTGGTGTTTAAGGGATGATGATGATCGGTTGGAGAAGGTTGGTGTTTGAGGAACGATGATGATTGGTGGGAGAATGTTGGTGTTTGGAGAATGATGATTGGTTAGAGAATGTTGGTGTTTGAGGAATGATGATATTTGGTTGGAGAATGATGATGATCGGTTGGAGAATGTTGGTGTTTGAGGAATGATGATTAGTGGTTGGAGAATGTTGGTGTTTGAGGAATAATGATGATTGGTTGGAGAATGTTGGTGTTTGAGGAATGATGATGATTGGTTGGAGAATGTTGGTGTTTGAGGAATGATGATGATTGGTTGGAGAATGTTGGTGTTTGGAGAATAATGATTGGTTGGAGAATGTTGGTGTTTGAGGAATGATGATTGGTTGGAGAATGTTGGTGTTTGAGGAATGATGATGATTGGTTGGAGAATGTTGGTGTTTGAGGAATGATGATGATTGGTTGGAGAATGTTGGTGTTTGAGGAATGATGATGATTGGTTGAAGAATGTTGGTGTTTGAGGAACGACGATGATTGGTGGGAGAATGATGATTGGTTGGAGAAGGTTGGTGTTTGAGGAATGATGATGATTGCTGGGAGAATGATGATGTTTGATTGGAGAATGTTGGTGTTTGAGGAATGATGATGATGTTTGGTGGGAGAATGTTGGTGTTTGAGGAATGATGATGTTTGGTTGGAGAATGTTGGTGTTTGAGGAATGATGATGTTTGATTGGAGAATGATGATGATTGGTGGGAGAATGATAATTGGTTAAAGAATGTTGGTGTTTGAGGAATGATGATTGGTTGGAGAATGATGATTGGTTGGAGAAGGTTGGTGTTTGAGGAATGATGATGATTGCTGGGAGAATGATGATGTTTGATTGGAGAATGTTGGTGTTTGAGGAATGATGATGATGTTTGGTGGGAGAATGAATGTTGGTGTTTGAGGAATGATGATGTTTGGTTGGAGAATGTTGGTGTTTGAGGAATGATGATGTTTGATTGGAGAATGATGATGATTGGTGGGAGAATGATGATTGGTTGAAGAATGTTGGTGTTTGAGGAATGATGATTGGTTGGAGAATGATGATTGGTTGAAGAATGTTGGTGTTTGAGGAACGATGATGATTGGTGGGAGAATGATGATGATTGGTTGGAGAATGTTGGTGTTTGAGGAATGATGATGTTTGGTTGGAGAATGATGATTGGTTGAAGAATGTTGGTGTTTGAGGAACGATGATGATTGGTGGGAGAATGATGATTGGTTGGAGAATGTTGTTGTTTGAGGAATAATGATGATTGGTTGGAGAATGTTGGTGTTTGAGGAATGATGATGATTGGTGGGAGAATGATGATGATTGGTTGGAGAATGTTGGTGTTTGAGGAATGATGATGTTTGGTTGGAGAATGATGATTGGTTGAAGAATGTTGGTGTTTGAGGAACGATGATGATTGGTGGGAGAATGATGATTGGTTGGAGAATGTTGTTGTTTGAGGAATAATGATGATTGGTTGGAGAATGTTGGTGTTTGAGGAATGATGATTGGTTGAAGAATGTTGGTGTTTGAGGAACGACGATGATTGGTGGGAGAATTATAATGATTGGTTGGAGAATGTTGGTGTTTGAGGAATGATGATGTTTGGTTGTAGAATAATGATTGGTTGGAGAATGTTGGTGTTTGAGGAATGATGATGATTGGTGGGAGAATGATGATGTTTGGTTGGAGAATGTTGGTGTTTGAGGAATGATGATGATTGTTGGGAGTATGATGATGATTGGTTGGAGAATGTTGGTGTTTGAGGAATGGTGATGATTGGTTGGAGAATGTTGCTGTTTGAGGAATGATGAAGATTGGTGGGAGAATGATGATGATTGGTTGGAGAATGTTGGTGTTTGAGGAATGATGATGTTTGGTTGGAGAATGATGATTGGTTGGAGAATGTTGGTGTTTGAGGAATGATGATGATTGGTGGGAGAATGATGATGATTGGTTGGAGAATGTTGGTGTTTGAGGAATGATGATGATTGGTTGGAGAATGTTGGTGTTTGAGGAATGATGATGTTTGGTTGGAGAATTAGGATGATTGGTTGGAGAATGTTGGTGTTTGAGGAATGATGATGTTTGGTTGGAGAATGAGGATGATTGGTTGGAGAATGTTGGTGTTTGAGGAATGATGATGTTTGGTTGGAGAATGATGATTGGTTGGAGAATGTTGGTGTTTGAGGAATGATGATGATTGGTGGGAGAATGATGATGATTGGTTGGAGAATGTTGGTGTTTGAGGAATGATGATGATTGGTTGGAGAATGTTGGTGTTTGAGGAATGATGATGTTTGGTTGGAGAATTAGGATGATTGGTTGGAGAATGTTGGTGTTTGAGGAATGATGATGTTTGGTTGGAGAATGAGGATGATTGGTTGGAGAATGTTGGTGTTTGAGGAATGATGATGTTTGGTTGGAGAATGAAGATTGGTTGAAGAATGTTGGTGTTTGAGGAATGATGATGATTGGTGGGAGAATGATGATGATTGGTTGGAGAATGTTGGTGTTTGAGGAATGATGATGTTTGGTTGGAGAATGAAGATTGGTTGGAGAATGTTGGTGTTTGAGGAATGATGATTGGTTGGAGAATGTTGGTGTTTGAGGAATGATGATGTTTGGTTGGAGAATGATGATGTTTGGTTGGAGAATGAAGATTGGTTGAAGAATGTTGGTGTTTGAGGAATGATGATGATTGGTGGAAGAATGATGATGATTGGTTGGAGAATGTTGGTGTTTGAGGAATGATGATGATTGGTGGGAGAATGATGATTGGTTGGAGAATGTTGTTGTTTGAGGAATGATGATGATTGGTGGGAGAATGATAATTGGTTGAAGAATGTTGGTGTTTGAGGAATGATGATGATTGGTGGGAGAATGATGATGATTGGTTGGAGAATGATGGTGTTTGAGGAATGATGTTTGGTTAGAGAATGATGTTTGAGGAATGATGATGATTGGTGGGAGAATGATGATGATTGGTTGGAGAATGTTGGTGTTTGAGGAATGATGATGATTGGTTGGAGAATGTTGGTGTTTGAGGATTGATGATGATTGGTGGGAGAATGATGATGATTGGTTGGAGAATGTTGGTGTTTGAGGATTGATGATGATTGGTGGGAGAATGATGATGATTGGTTGGAGAATGTTGGTGTTTGAGGATTGATGATGATTGGTGGGAGAATGATGATGATTGGTTGGAGAATGTTGGTGTTTGAGGAATGGTGATGATTGGTTGGAGAATGTTGGTGTTTGAGGAATGATGATGATTGGTTGGAGAATGTTGGTGTTTGAGGAATGATGATGTTTGGTTGGAGAATTAGGATGATTGGTTGGAGAATGTTGGTGTTTGAGGAATGATGATGTTTGGTTGGAGAATGAGGATGATTGGTTGGAGAATGTTGGTGTTTGAGGAATGATGATGTTTGGTTGGAGAATGATGATTGGTTGGAGAATGTTGGTGTTTGAGGAATGATGATGATTGGTGGGAGAATGATGATGATTGGTTGGAGAATGTTGGTGTTTGAGGAATGATGATGATTGGTTGGAGAATGTTGGTGTTTGAGGAATGATGATGTTTGGTTGGAGAATTAGGATGATTGGTTGGAGAATGTTGGTGTTTGAGGAATGATGATGTTTGGTTGGAGAATGAGGATGATTGGTTGGAGAATGTTGGTGTTTGAGGAATGATGATGTTTGGTTGGAGAATGAAGATTGGTTGAAGAATGTTGGTGTTTGAGGAATGATGATGATTGGTGGGAGAATGATGATGATTGGTTGGAGAATGTTGGTGTTTGAGGAATGATGATGTTTGGTTGGAGAATGAAGATTGGTTGGAGAATGTTGGTGTTTGAGGAATGATGATTGGTTGGAGAATGTTGGTGTTTGAGGAATGATGATGTTTGGTTGGAGAATGATGATGTTTGGTTGGAGAATGAAGATTGGTTGAAGAATGTTGGTGTTTGAGGAATGATGATGATTGGTGGAAGAATGATGATGATTGGTTGGAGAATGTTGGTGTTTGAGGAATGATGATGATTGGTGGGAGAATGATGATTGGTTGGAGAATGTTGTTGTTTGAGGAATGATGATGATTGGTGGGAGAATGATAATTGGTTGAAGAATGTTGGTGTTTGAGGAATGATGATGATTGGTGGGAGAATGATGATGATTGGTTGGAGAATGATGGTGTTTGAGGAATGATGTTTGGTTAGAGAATGATGTTTGAGGAATGATGATGATTGGTGGGAGAATGATGATGATTGGTTGGAGAATGTTGGTGTTTGAGGAATGATGATGATTGGTTGGAGAATGTTGGTGTTTGAGGATTGATGATGATTGGTGGGAGAATGATGATGATTGGTTGGAGAATGTTGGTGTTTGAGGATTGATGATGATTGGTGGGAGAATGATGATGATTGGTTGGAGAATGTTGGTGTTTGAGGATTGATGATGATTGGTGGGAGAATGATGATGATTGGTTGGAGAATGTTGGTGTTTGAGGAATGGTGATGATTGGTTGGAGAATATTGGTGTTTGAGGAATGATGATGATTGGTTGGAGAATGTTGCTGTTTGAGGAATGATGCTGATTGGTGGGAGAATGATGATGATTGGTTGGAGAATGTTGGTGTTTGAGGAATGGTGATGATTGGTTGGAGAATGTTGCTGTTTGAGGAATGATGATGATTGGTGGGAGAATGATGATGATTGGTTGGAGAATGTTGGTGTTTGAGGAATGATGATGATTGGTTGGAGAATGTTGCTGTTTGAGGAATGATGCTGATTGGTGGGAGAATGATGATGATTGGTTGGAGAATGTTGGTGTTTGAGGAATGGTGATGATTGGTTGGAGAATGTTGCTGTTTGAGGAATGATGATGATTGGTGGGAGAATGATGATGATTGGTTGGAGAATGTTGGTGTTTGAGGAATGATGATGATTGGTTGGAGAATGTTGCTGTTTGAGGAATGATGCTGATTGGTGGGAGAATGATGATGATTGGTTGGAGAATGTTGGTGTTTGAGGAATGATGATGTTTGGTTGGAGAATGAAGATTGGTTGGAGAATGTTGGTGTTTGAGGAATGATGATTGGTTGGAGAATGTTGGTGTTTGAGGAATGATGATGTTTGGTTGGAGAATGATGATGTTTGGTTGGAGAATGAAGATTGGTTGAAGAATGTTGGTGTTTGAGGAATGATGATGATTGGTGGAAGAATGATGATGATTGGTTGGAGAATGTTGGTGTTTGAGGAATGATGATGATTGGTGGGAGAATGATGATTGGTTGGAGAATGTTGTTGTTTGAGGAATGATGATGATTGGTGGGAGAATGATAATTGGTTGAAGAATGTTGGTGTTTGAGGAATGATGATGATTGGTGGGAGAATGATGATGATTGGTTGGAGAATGATGGTGTTTGAGGAATGATGTTTGGTTAGAGAATGATGTTTGAGGAATGATGATGATTGGTGGGAGAATGATGATGATTGGTTGGAGAATGTTGGTGTTTGAGGAATGATGATGATTGGTTGGAGAATGTTGGTGTTTGAGGATTGATGATGATTGGTGGGAGAATGATGATGATTGGTTGGAGAATGTTGGTGTTTGAGGATTGATGATGATTGGTGGGAGAATGATGATGATTGGTTGGAGAATGTTGGTGTTTGAGGATTGATGATGATTGGTGGGAGAATGATGATGATTGGTTGGAGAATGTTGGTGTTTGAGGAATGGTGATGATTGGTTGGAGAATGTTGGTGTTTGAGGAATGATGATGATTGGTTGGAGAATGTTGGTGTTTGAGGAATGATGATGTTTGGTTGGAGAATTAGGATGATTGGTTGGAGAATGTTGGTGTTTGAGGAATGATGATGTTTGGTTGGAGAATGAGGATGATTGGTTGGAGAATGTTGGTGTTTGAGGAATGATGATGTTTGGTTGGAGAATGATGATTGGTTGGAGAATGTTGGTGTTTGAGGAATGATGATGATTGGTGGGA